>ML801520.1:38164-105851 GCA_009831015.1 Picea engelmannii | reverse complement strand
ATTACCCATTTATTATATCTAACTACCATAGTGGGTCTTATTTAATAATATAGTGGACCTAGTCCACCTTACATTGAATGACCTCCACTATTATCACTATGGGCCCTCTGGCCCCCCCCACTACCTCTCTAGCTACCTTACAATAACTTATATAGTCCATGAGATTTTCATAGACTTCTCCTGGGCCCCAAACTGACTCTTGATCTAGGCATTATTCCCTCTAAAAAAAATCTAGTACTAAGTTTTACCCTTGACCATTTTGGTTGTAACTCCCTCATTCAAGCTCAGTTTGGCGAACAATTTGGCTTTTTGGAAAACTCTCTCTGAGATCTATCGTTTTAGAAATGTAAACTCTATGTCCTAGGAGAACACATGGTTTTATACAAAATTGATTTTCTAAAAACGTTGTTTAGGCCCTCAAAAATGCCTTGCAAGATGAAGACCTTTAAAATATGGAATTTTCATGGAAAAATTTACTAAATTGTTGTTGTAACAGTATTTATATCCAAACTATTGATCTCAAAATCAGGATTATCATTGATCTTCATAGCCTTTCCAGGTTGTAGCTATACCTATGAATCCTTTCAAAAAATATTTCTCGGACTCTTCCCATCAGAAACTCCAAGTGGCTTCATACATGGATCTCTCCGAAACTCGCGGTCTAAAAAACTATTGGACCCATCTCATTGGAAATAAAGGTTTTCCTTTCTTTTTGAACTTTCTGAAGAACGAAGTATGATATCCTATCTATTTCTTTCTATTAGAATGTAATTTACTAGATATAAAATGTATGCAGAACATAAATAAAATGTTAGTAATGGCAGAATAACAGCAATATAACCAGAACATTCACCACAATAACACTGAAATGATATAAGAATAAAAACATAAATAACACTTTGAATCTGAAAGAAATGTTCACAGGCCTCTTTGAGGGGGCAACCTCCAGTTGAGCAGATATCTATTACAATAATATCCAAGCTAGGGTTCTCATACGCTCGACTCCTATTTATACTAAAAGGAAGAATCTAGAGGAAGATCCTTCTAGAAGTGGAAGCTTCTATTAGGTCTTCTTACATATGCCTTACTCTATTTTATTGAAAGGCCTTATTAATATTGACCTTTATTACATCTGAATATATTTTTCTACCTATGTGCGGGTTAGGACCCTAACATGTCCGCCCCCTTAAAAACAGCCTTGTCCTCAAGGCTTGAAATGAGGAAATTGTTGCAGAATGGTAGTTGATTCCCAAGTGGTGTCTACTGGAGTTGTATCTTTCCACTGGACTAGCACTTCCTTGATGGTTCTCTAATGTAGGCGATGCTCACGCTGGTCCAAAACTGCTTCTGGTTGTAGCCAAATGGGTCCTTCTTCAGCTAACTCTGGAAGGTTGGTTTGAATTTGGCACTTAGCTCCAATCACCTTCTTTAAGCATGAAACATGAAAAATAGGATGTAGCTTTGAATGGCTAGGAAACGCTAACTGATAGGTGACTTGTCCCACACGCTTGAGCATGGTATAAGGACCATAAAATTTGGGCGCTAGCTTCTGACAATGCTTGGCCTTTAGGGAAGTTTTCTTGTAAGGTTACAGTCGAAGAAAAACTTGATCCCTTTCTGCAAATTGACGTTCAGAGCAACCTTGATCTGCTTGTTGCTTCATGTGATTCTGTTCCATGACCAAATTCTCTTTGAGGGTACGGAGAATGGCCTCTCGAGCTGTAACTATTAGGTCAACCACCTGGACCTTCGAGTCACATGGTAAGTATTAGAGAACTGAAGGGGGATTCTGTCCATATACCGCTTCAAAAAGAGTCATGCATGTAGTTGTATGGTATGAAGTGTTGTACCACCATTCAGCTAGGGGTAACCATTGATCCCACTGATTTTTCTTTTTCGAGGCAAAACACCTCAAATATGTTTCCAAACACTTGTTGACAAATTTCATTTGGCCATTAGTCTGGGGATGATAAGTTGTGCTGAGATGCAATTCTGTGCCATCTATCTTGAATAGTTCTTGCCAAAAATTGCTTGTGAAAGTTGGGTCACAATCAAAAACACTAGAGTGCAGCATGCCATGAAGCTTGAAGACCTGATCCATGAAGATTTGAGCCACCATGGATGTTGTAAATGGGTGTTGAATGGCGCATAAATGAGCATATTTGGAAAGGTTATCAACAACCACCATGATGATGGATTTATTTCCCGATTTGGGTAAGCCAGTAATAAAATCCATAGAGATATCCTTCCAAATAGTAGGTGGAATCGACAGTGGTTGTAGTGTGCCCAACGATTTCACTGTTTCTCCCTTGTTGCATTGACATGCGTCACATTCAGCTACAAAATTATGAATTTCCTATTTCATACCATCCCAGAAAAAGGAACGTTTCACCCTGTCATAGGTTTTGGTGAACCCGGAGTGCCCTACTATGGGTGTAGCATGAAGCTCAGAAAGTACCGTAGATTTAAGCTTTGATTGTTTACTTAAATACAAACGAAGTTTGTATCAAATTTCCTCATGGAGCCAAGAGTACCCTAGGGAAGCTGGAGCATTGGACTAAAATTGTTGGATCAACTACAAACTTTTGGGGTCTTGTAGCCATTCCTGGAAAATGACTTGGAGCCAATCTAGTACAATGAATGAAAGAGAAGAAATGGATCCTTCCTTCATATTTTCGGGAAAGTGCATCTACAACCACACTGTCTTTTCCTTTCTTATAAATGATCTCATAATCATATCCAAAGAGTTTAGTCATCCATTTTTGTTGTTCTGGGGAGGAAATGCACTGTTCCAGAAAATACTTGAGGATTTGATGATCTGTCTTAATTTGGAACCGTTGCCCCAATAGATAAGGACACCACAGATCCACAGCTAGAAAAATAGCCAACATTTCCTTTTCATAGATGGATTTTCCCAGATTTCTTTCAGATAGTTACTTGCTGGTAAAGGCCAAAGGTCGACCCGCTTGTGTAAGGACAACACCAATTCCTTTCCCTGAGGCATCACATTCCAACACAAAGGTCTTTGTGAAATCGAGAAGGGAGAGAACTGGAGTGGTGCACATAGCCATATTCAAGGTTTGAAAAGCTTGAGTAGTGGCTGGAGTCCAAGTGAAAGAGTTATTTTTTAGGAGAGCAGTGAGAGGTGCTGCAATCTTCCCATAATTCTTAACAAAATTGTGATAATACCCTGTTAAGCCTAGAAACCCACGAAAGCTCTTAAGAGTCTTTGGGTGAGGCCAGTATTTCATAGCTTCAATATTTTTAGGATCCACCCTAACACCATCTTTGCCAACCAAATGACCCAAGTATTCTACTTCTAAGGCACCAAAATCACATTTAGACTGTTTCAGGAAAAGTCGGTGCTGAGAGAGTAGATGGAGAACTCGATCCACATGAGAAAGATGGTCTATCTAGGTTTTTCTATAAATGAGGATATCATCAAAGAAAACTAGGACAAAATGGCAGAGAAAAGGATGGAAGACATGATTCATGAGGCTTTGGAAGGTGGAGGGGGCATTACACAAGCCAAAGGGCATGACCAAAAACTCATAGTGGCCCTCATGAGTTCTAAAGGCAGTCTTGGGAATATCTTCCTCTTTCATACAGATTTGGTGGTAGCCCGAATGAAGATCCAGTTTAGTGAAGAATTGGGCACCACTCAATTCATCCAGGAGGTCATCACAGATAGGAATGGGGAATTTGTCTTTGATGGTAAGTTTGTTGAGGGCACGAAAGTCAGTACACATTCACCAAGAACCTTCTTTCTTCGGGACCATGACCACATGAGATGAATAGGGGCTTGTACTAGGGTAGATAACACCTGCATTAAGGAGTTCCTGGACCATTTTATTAATTTTATTTTTTTGGGAAAAGGGGTGACAATACAGATGGATATTGGGAGGAAGGCTTCCTGGTACAAGGGTAATGGAATGATCATGAACACCATAGGAAGGAGGGAGGCCTTGGGGAGTGGAAAAGACCAATTGATCTTTAGAAAGGATGTCTTGGAGGTCTTGCGGTACGGAAGGTGTCTATGTTGTTTGTATGGCATGGAGTTGGGTGATAACACCAGAATGACCCTTTTTGAGCAGATTTTCCATGCGATGGGAACTAATGATCTCAGCTGAACTTACGGTGATGCCTAAGAACTTATATTGATGGCCCTCTTGGTCAAATTGCATGGTTAAGTCTTTAAAATCAATGAGAATGGGACCCAAAGTCCCTAGCCAGTCTTTACCCAGCACAATGTCACAACCTCCCATGTCGATAGCAAACATATTGGATTTCAGGTGGTAGTCACCAATTTGGAGACGCACATTTTCACAACGCCCTCCACATTTCATGGAACCACCATTGGCAATCATGATTTGGAAATTATTGATGGCATGGATGTAGCAATGAGTTTCTTGGGAAATGCAGTGATGAATAAAATTATGGGTGCTTCCACTATCAACTAGAATGATGACCTTCCAATGCTTGATGTAACCGATTAGCTTGAGGGTTTGGGGAGTAGAGAAGCCAGTGAGAACATTGAGGGAAATGACTGGTTCTACTTCAGGAGGGTCTGAGGGAGGGGTTATGTTAGTGGATTTAGGTGATTTAGACATAGAGGGAGTTTCTTCATCTGATTCCAAAATATCCTCGGAGATGGCCATAAAAATATTTTGTTCTTTACACTTTTGGATCGGGAAATATTTGTCATTACCGTTATAACAAAGGCCTTTGAGTTGGCGTTCATCCATTTCATCTCGGGTCAATTTTTGGATCTTTAGTGGAGCAGAGGGAGTAGTGGGATTTATTGGTTTAGGGTGAGGGATGAGAGAGGTTTTGTGGTTTTGAGAAGATACAACATGTTGTGCTTCTTTATCGCTTTTGGTAGCCTCCACCCAACTCTCAGGATGAGCCATGAGGACATGGGCCCGAATTTCATCCTTGAGGCCGCTGATAAAACACTCTCGGAAAAAGGCATCAGACATGCCCTCTGTTCTAAAATAGAGGTGCTCAAAGGTAGCTATAAAGTCTTCCATTGTTCCTAATTGTTTTAGCTTTGTCAAACGGCCCAAATGGTTGGTGTCAATGTCAAAGCGTTCATAAATATCTGCCACAAATTGTGTCCAAGCAATATACCCTTGATGAGAATTTTTTCTCCATTGCCACCATTGCCAACATTCTTGATCTAGATGGAGAACACAATACCATAGTTTGGCCAAGTCATCTGTAATGTTATATAAAGAGAAGTAATGTTCCATTTGGGTTACCCAACCAGTGGGGTCCGAGCCATCAAATTTGGTCACATCCACCCGTGGAAGGCATAGGTCACATTGAAAGTGATGGTTCTGCAAGGTATGGGAATGAGAGCAATGGTCACCTTTAGTATGTGGGGGTGAGGAAGAAGAAGGGTTATCTATAGGGATATGTAGTTTGGTGCAGATTGTCGAAAAGATTGATTGAAACTGGGTGGTGAGGTCTTGTTTGATTTCACCCATTGAGGACTGCATGGTTGTATTGATGGTGGTAACATTGGCACTGAGTTGTTTCACTTCTTGTTGGGTCTCAATGAGACTAGACTGCAAGCTGTTGAAGCGAGCTTCCAAGTCTTGGCTACGAGTATGGGCCATGAAGATGAGGGAACTGAAAAGGGGCAAGCGGGGTAAAAAAAAACTGTCGAAAAAATGATATGGATGATGTGATAAGGGAAAAGAGATGAATCCAATGGAATATGGCTGAAATAATGGTAAAAAAAATTCCAGACTTTTTTTTTTTCCTTACGTCTAATCTGAAGAATACTGCAGAGAGTAAATGCCCAAATGCTTAACCAGAAAGAAATCTGTATTTACTTGGCAACCCGAACATAGTTGTGTGGCAATAGATCTTGTCTATTTTAATTTGTTTATGTTTCTGTCCCCAAGGGTTAGGTATTCAAGGGTTCTACAGATAAGGGTTTTCCCTGTGCTATAGCTCTCTGATATACATGCGGGGCCCAACAGTAGTACTCGGCCCAATATCTCAGGGCACTAACTAAGGAGGATAGACTGTACCCTTAGCCATACTACCCGACTACCTAGGTACTAGAGAGTATCTTCATGAGTGTTGTTCTCGATGACACTATAGCAGTCAGGCGGTCGGTTGGTTTATCTAAAGAGGGCTTCAGGTAATCTAGGTCGATCTGTACACAGGTGTTGTCTGATGTGCTACCACTCGAAGGGGTACCAACAGGAGTTACAAGGGTGGCCAATAGATGTGCGCTTAAGTACCACTTGTATTTTCTATGTGTATGAATCCCTCAACCGCGGGTTTATGCATGTAATGATAGATCTTTGTGGCTTAAAGATGTTGGAATACGTCTCTACCCTGAAAAAAAATTAACCCACATTTTCTGTCGAGGAAAGTGCTCTGATACCACTTGTAATACACCAGATATAAAATGTATGCAGAATAGAAATAAAATGATAGTAATTGCAGAATAACAATAATATAACCAGAATATTCACCACAATAACACTGAAATGATATAATAATAACAACAGAAATCGCACTTTGAATCTGAAAGCAATGTTCACGGGACTCTTCGAGGGGGAAACCTCTAGTTGAGCAAAGCTCTATTACAATAATATCCAAGCTAGGTTTCTCATACCCTCGACTCCTATTTATACTAAAAAGAAGCATCTAGAGGAAGATCCTTCTAGAAGTAGAAGCTTCTATTGGGTCTTCTTACATCCGCCTTATTCTATTTTATTGAAAGGCCTTATTAATATTTACCTTTATTACATCCAAATATATTGTTCTACCTATGTGTGGGTTAGGACCCTAACATAGAATCACCCATCGGAAGAAGTCTCTCTGAACGAACCCTCCAAAATCCTCCTTTTGACAAATTATCAGAGACCATCATAATTCTCTCCTTTCCAAAGACCTACATCTGAATGCTACATGGAAGTCACTAATTCTCCCTCCCTTTCTAACATGTCCTCTAACATTCCATGTTGATGTGGAAACTTACATGGTATTCTCCTTCACCCTCATCCCTTCCAAGGAAACAGGCTCATCTGATAGATCAGACAATCAACAATCATGTTGCTCAATGACCACGATCATCTCGGGCTCCTAAAACTACACATTGGTTGCCTCGGTCGGACTGAATTTGTAGGATGCCAAAACATTCCCAACCTTCTGAATGATCTCTTCTAAAACAACTCCCACAAATCCAATGGCTGGGAAAAGATCTAGTTGATCTGATGACTCTTGTTATTTTAGGCTCAGGTCATCTTACTCCTCCCTTCGAGCTCAACTTCATGTCTGAATCCAAGATTTTCTAAAACCTTCTTCCTTAAGGCCTTTCGGGAATGCCTTGCTTTGATCTTCTATGATTTAAAATTGAATGATAATTCTCCAAGTTGACTTAATCTAGGTTGTCAATCCGTGAAACTTCACAGCCATCATGAAACTCACGAGATTTCAAACCTCTAGGCCAAAATCTACTCTGGAACTTGAAACAAAACTCCATGAATTACCTTCTTCAATTATTATTAATCACTTAAACTAAAAATATGCTCAAAATTTTGGGATCACACCTCAATTCCCTATTTTTCCCCAAATTCGTCACGGGAAAAAATATGGAACCATGAATCTGCTCAATTCATGTTGGCTCCTAGCCCATACAAGCTTAGTGTTGAGCCTTGATATTTGATACCATTTCTTAGTGTTCCCCAACTTAACCAAGGAACATTACATGTGGAACTACACATAGAAAACAAAAGTTTCTTTTGTTGATAAAAATCATGTAGCTTACCAGCTACGACTTATTCACTTATTCAACTAATTTAAGGTACCCATAATTAAATGCATCTACAACACTCTAAATTAAAATGAATGCAACTAATAAATAATTCACAACAAAAATTAACCATTCACATATACATACTTAAAAACAACAATTAATTTCATGGAATAACTCAACAAATAGCTAAACACTTATCTTTTATAAAACGTTTGTGAAACCAACTTCTTGGGAAAGATGTTCCACCCAACCATAGACTTGTTGTTCTAGTTCTCAACAACAAGTCACCCCTGATTTGGGGATAGGAATCCACAAAAGAAGGGTTCCTCTCACAGCTCCATATCACACAACCCATTGGTTGTATGGTTCACCTTCAATCCATGCTTACATGCATATCGTCATTCTTAACGTTAGGGATGTTTAGACCTAGGGTTCATTCATAGCTATCTAACAAAACCCCAAAGCATTGACATATCAATCCTCGGCTAAGGCTGAAGAAGTTGTCACCCGAGATGCAGAGAGGATCATAGAGAATATAAGGTCTTGTGACAGGGATGAAGGACTAAACATACAAAACATTATTTCAATTGGAATCAATATAACCAAGATTTGAAAACCTATTTAGGACTAAGAACTGAATATGTACACACAAATATTTAAATCATTCATAACAAACAAATATTATATCAAAATTTCCATATCTTTGTTACTTGAAGTATTCCATCACATCAGATATATACAGTGCATTGAACAACTACCTATGATAGCCATAGAGCTTCATATCATTAATATATATAAAAAATCATCTATGACATAATGTGTCATGCGCCTTGCATTAGGAATTAGACATATCAAAGATACAGGAATATATTCAAAACATCATAGTATTACAACAGGATTAGAGTGAGCTCAGTATTGGTAGCTAAGCTAACTCAAAACTCTCTGACTAGTTAGATAGCCAATCCATGTACCAACTAACAAACTATTGATATGAGCTTAGAGATCCTTTTTATATATTTCGTTGCTGGGGAGAGTTGTCTCTTTCTTCTCTTCTCCACTCACTTGTCTGATCCAACTTCCTCACATGCTTCACGTGCCTTCCAATTCTCCATATAGACTCTCTATATCAAGGGAAATCTTAAATACCTATCCAAATCATCTTCTGGCCTCCCCACGTCTTCATATGCTACTGTAAATAATCATTCAAGAATATTTCTTAGTGATTCCTTTCTTGATTCCGTCGGGAATATTCTTGGTTTCATGTGCAACTGACAAAAATCGAACAGACGCACACTTGGTAGTGTTTACACTTGGCACACTATTGAAAAAACTTGATCTGATGCGCACTTTATGTCATTACTCACACATTTCCTTAGGTGCACACAAAAATATAGAATGAGCATGCAAAACTTCATTTGTGTGCACACGAAAAACTGAACCAAAAAATTATGGTGCCAACAACCCCCACCATTATTTTATGTCTTTTCCTCAAGCTAACTACTTTATGGAATGATCTCAACGATGGACAACACCGTGACATTGAGGTTTTGCATGAATTCCATAAATTGAATCTCAAGTTCAGAAAAATTCTCTTAAAGCATTTGAGTAAGTTGGACAGTCTTTTCTATGATGTCATATGTGACTGTTGAAGTGGTGACATCATTGTTGTTGAGTTGCTCAATCATGGGGTTGGGAGAAACCAACAGGTTAGAAAATTGGGTGAAGAATGTCAAGGTCGTATCAGCCACGATGGAGATCATATCTGATTTGTTTTGGTGCTCAACTCTTGGTGTAGTAATCTCTTTTGTTATTGTAGTGATAGCTTGCATCGCAATAACTCGCTCCTGAGGAGGTCGGGAAGTGAGGTCTCACTTATGTTGTGCGACCTCCATTTTGGCTATGATAATTCGTTCTACAATGGTAGATACTTCAAGCGGGGTTAAAAGGTGAGTCCACAAGGTCAAGCCATAGTCCACCAACTTGGAGAAAGATTTCACCCATAATTGGAGGATGTGGAGAGTTGCTTGAGCTATCTTGATCTATGTGGGGTGAGGTGAAGATGATGAGTCAGTGCGAAGCGGTGGTTGAATATTTTCAGAGATATGCAATTTGAACTATTGTAGGCAAGATTTTACTGCGAAGATATTAAATCCAAGGGGAGTGTCACAACTTGGAGCAGAAGTGGCAGGAATGATGGTGTAAAAGTTTCCCACTTCCTCTAGTATGTTTTGTAAATATGAGCGGAGCTCAGCGTACTAAGCTTGAGTGGTTGTGTGTGTCGCCTTGTCAGCGTCATATTTTGTTTGTAAGGTGTGATGCTCCTACATTTACTTTTTTTGTTGCTCATGCATCTAATTGTGAGTGGAAATATTGACTTGATGTTGTAGTTGCAATTGGGCATGTGATTTCCCAAGATTCTTGTTGTGTTCTCCTAATTTAAAGTGTAATTTGGAAACACATTCTTGCACGAGAGGGGTGGGGATCAAAGCCAAAGGAATTCCACCATGGTGGGCATCGATAGTGATTAATGAAGGGGGTTCCACCCGAAGTATGCGAGTGGGAGAACTGGGATTGGTGTCAGAAGGAAATGGAGGTGAAGTGTGGACTAGGACTTGGGAAATGCTCGCTAATTATCGATAAATATGGTCGACATTGCGTTGAGCCTCAGAATGAATTTATTGTTGCAAAAAAAATTTGCATCATAATGCATCTATTAGTGTTGTTATTTACGGCATCATATGAGTAGTTCCTGTCTAAGTAGATGGGATAGAAGTGCGAATGGAGGAGTTGGGTCATTGTCACTTAGCTCCCAGCAGTGTTGGTTGAACTTGATGATGCACAGGAGGGGGATATGAGGGCATGTTTCTTAGTTACTTAGTATGGGAATCCATGTCATTGGAGGGTGCATGTTGAGTCTATTGTCACATTGTTTCTACCCTTTTATGGTCTTGGTTACACTTAGTGCATGTCTCTAGAGTCATAGCACCTTTGGCTGGGAGTGGTTGAAGATGTGCAGGCCATTTAACCACACCTTGTTGAATGTTGTCCTAGGAAATGTAGAAAGGAAGGGGTTCCATTTCAGTTCCTTGGTCATCACTAGGATAAATGAAAATGTTATGTAAATTAGATTCAAAGATAAGGTATCCATCGTACATATCGATAAGGGAGTGCAGAATATGTTCTTGTGACATGGTGGTATAGACGAGTCGATCATACCACTCCTAGAATAGATCATTATGCGAATTTTGGATGTGCGGATCCTTGTTGTCATGTATCTGTAGGAAGTAGGGAGATTCAAATATATGTCGACTATCATTAGGTCATTAAAACCCTTGAGGGAATTTCGAGAGTACCATCGCAAGAAGCAATAGGATCCCAAGTGTAATAAAATTCCTTTCCTGAATTCTGGGCGTCCAAGAAATCATCTATAAATTCATTCATCACATGTCGATCCCATTCCATTTGAATCCCAACTACACACATCTCAGGTACTACGATGACCCCATATGGGAATTCTTATTTGGTACAGTTTCACAAATTTTTCAAGGTATGAGTTTTGTAGAAAAATGAACTAGACTGGTGTTGATTTCTAAAATAAGGATTCCATGCCTTCCTTAGCAGGTAAAGTATATGACACATATTTCTTGTTGGGTGGCATCCTTAGAAGTAAGGTATTCTTCTATCTCTTTTCCTTTTATGGGTATTCCTGTCACACATCGAATTGCAGTTTCATTGATGGGGTATTTCTCTCCCAACCAGAGGTAGCCTCCATGCATTCGAGTTGGTAATAGGCGGGCACACTGGGTAATAATTTTGTTGTGCCTAAAGTTAGGACAATACAACAAGAAGAGGATTTCCACCTGGAAGAGAGGTTGGGCCCACTCTTGGGTGAGTGTTAGCATCCTTCCATATTCACTGTGGACATTGCGGGCATAGCAGTGAAAGGATAAAGTGGGGAACAATTTGGAGTTGCAGACATCGTAATCGATGAAGTGGACATCCTATACATGCCCTGTTTGGGACCCTGTGAAGGTGACATGCTGAGGAAATGCTTGTTCTTCCATTTGGTGATTGGAGACAATTTGAGATCTATTTCTGCCATGGGGTCTACTTGAGGAGGCCATGGAAATTATGAGTTGGGCACGGAAAGAATTCTTTGGAAACATGTGGGGTGGTTGGTGCTTGGTTTCCATTTGGCTACTGTGCAGGTAAAACTCAGTTTAGAGTTTTTATTATACTGGGAGAAACATGCATACAGAATGAGGTAAGAATAATGAGAAATGCAAAGAGTTTCCAAATGAGTACTACGGGACAGTTGGGTGTTGGAAGGGAAGTATTCGTAAGCTATTTTTGGAATGTGTATTTGTACTGTATTCTAGCATTGTTGGTTGTGGTTTAGCTAGTTGGTGGTTGTGTGAGCTATTAATGTCGTCATTTGCGATTCCGTACACCAGACCATTAATTAGGGAATAAGTGCCCTTGAATGACTAAAGTAACCACCATCTGATCTCAAGTGTTGGGAAGGTCATTGTAGTTATTTCTTGTATTGTCAACGAAAACATCACCATCCTTATATGTGAGAGGCTCGAGATCATAGGGCCCAAATATTGATTGGAAATTCCCGTACATGCACACTTGTGGTTCAGTGGGAGGCACCGCGCATGTTTCTTCTGCCTCTCTGCATGAGTTTAAAATATTCATTGAAGTGTGGTGGCCCCCAGTAGGACATAGTGCTGCTTCACAGATATTTTACTAGTCTATTATGCCCCCTAAGTATGATGAAATAATACCTTCTTATAAATTTCATCTGTATTCTCAATGGGGTTAGCAGTGCTAGAGGGATTCGAGTCTTTATGTTTTTTTCGGGAGAGTTTAGTAGAATCCTTCCTTGGTGGATTTTCTTCTTTGTGCAGCATGAGGATGATTTTGGGTTCCAAGAAGAAGGCCTTATTTCAAATCCTCTTAGGAGACCTTGGGATGTAGCAAGGATATATTGGTTGTGGATGTTTGGCTACCCTCCATTTTTTGGCAGTATTCAAATATAGTATGATGCCCATATCTTCTCTGAATCACTCTTACATGGATGCTTTGATATCCTCCCATTCATGATATGATTCTCTATGTGCAACCCATCAGTATGTGAGAATCCCTATAAATATTTATTCAAGTGTGTGAGGTCGTTGATACTCAGGAATGTGTTGTATCCATGCAATCAATATGTCCATCGGCTCCGACCCATTGTACTTATAGGATCCAAAGTCTTCCATGCACTATTATGTCCATATATGTGTGCACCTCTTAGTTGACACTTCGTAAGGATTGTTCTTCCATCTATGTAGGGAATCCTCGGAATCCATGTCATAAGATTTGACACTCCTCCAACTTACTTCTCCATATGTGGTGGGGTTGATGTAGTCCCCCCTGTGTCCTGTGAGCTTGTAAATGTTTACAATTCCCAAGCTCCACGCATCCTTATCTATGGGAGAATTGTGGTGGTTTCCCTCATATAGTTCAAGTGGCATGACCATGCGCAGGGTGTCAGCTTCAAAGGACATCTGCCTCTTTTTCAATTTCAACGATGTATTACTGTCAGAGGCCCAGTCAATTCCCAACAATGAGAATAGGGATCAAACTCATCCATTATCTCGATGAATTCAAAGTTGGCCTTTGTTTTCACTCCTTTGATGTTCGCTTCTACTTTCTCCAGCCAGCCTATGGGATAGATATTGTATTGATTGGATAACTAGAGCTCAATGGGAGACCATACCAACTTAGACTTACCCATCACTTCCCAAGAATTCTTGGGTAAAATTTTCCCATCAGATCCTAGGTCCAACATGACTCCATCCATGTCGTACCCACCAAGCTTTGTTGTCATATTAAGCTCTTGTCCAATGTGATTTTTCTTGTTGACCTAGAAGACATCCCTTTTCGACAGTGGATTCAATATGATGATCTCCTCTTCTTGTTCTTTCATGCAAGAAGTTAACATCTGGGTCAAGTTACTTTTAGCTTTTGGATCTTTAAGAAAGTGCGAAAAATAGTGTAAGAGATCATTGTATTGATATTAAGCTTCTTCCATGCTACCTAGGTCACACAAGGCTTCTTCTCACCTGCGTGTTGCAAATCCTCCTCACATTATTCTTCATAATCCTTTTTCTTAGCACATCGCAACATAGTCTATATGCATGCTTATTCTATTGATATTTGGGTTCTGTGTTGGATTTCCTCTCACACATGAGCCTCATGCAAAGACCTTTGCATCACACTATGTAATTCTTCATGTGCATGAGCTTCTTTTAGTGACATTTGTGTCACTCATTGAACCTCTTCAAATATTTGTTCTTCCTCTAGTGACCTTATTGTCACCCTCTGCACTTCCTCTTAGATCCATTCCTCTTCAAGAGACCTTTGAGTCACATGTTGTAGATCCTTGCGTTCTCTTTCTTCTTCAAGGGCTCTCTACACCTCCCTTAAAAATTACTTTTGTTGAGAAGCATCAAACTTTGGAGGGGTTTGGGGTGCCTTTCTAATATTTCCATCTGGTTGTTGACCCAAGCCTTCACCATGCTCGAATTCTTCCCATGTATTCACCCCTCCATGAGTTACCACCCAGACATTTGCTTCCTCATTCTACTTCTTGTTTTTGCACGGCTCAACATGCACCATGTTTGTTGGATAGACAATTTTGGTAAAAATCATAAGTATCGAAGAAGTGTGTAGTAGAGGTGAGAAACATAAGAAGTAATAATAGGGATTTCCCAAGTGAGGTGCATTTATAAGTACAACACACAGTAAGCATAATAAAGCAGAGAATAACAAAAAAGAGGAGAATAAATAAAAGAGAAGAATAAAGTAGGAGAAGAAAGCAAGAAAAAAGGAAGGATGACATATCAACATGCTAAATATGGAAGGACGCACAAAAGCAGAAGGAAACGAAGTCAGAGTGAAAAAACATCATCCAGATAGAAAAGCGGAATAAAGTAGTCGAACAACCAGTTAACTGGAGTTGTCATGAATTGTAATAGGGTTTTGGGGGGAACCAAGTATGGTTTTAATCCCTAGATTGTATGTATAAATATGTAATGGGTTGGAAGAATAGGGATTCCTCCATGTGGTTATTCTCAGGAAGTAGTGTGGAGTTTGTTCAAAACTGTTGAGAACACTTGTTAGTAAGAAGGTTGATAGGATAGGCTAGGAAGGGAGAGAATCAATGTCTGAATGTAAGAGATGATGTAAAGAGGGGAGAGAGGCTTTCACTGTAGAATATCTAGGCTAGGAGAAGAGAGAAATATAACCATGATATATATTTGTAAGCATAATTCACAATCCTGAAGAAATTACCAAAATCATAATAAGGAATCTAGTCATTGTGGAAATAGCCCAGAGTTGGGTGAACCATGTTAAATCTTATGTTACATGTATTTTATGTGATTGCTTATGAATTTTGTGTGGATGCATAGTAGATTATATTTGTCTTATATTTAATCATTACGCAATAATCACGATTTCTACAACAATGGGTTATGTGGTAATCTAGAATATAATGATAGTATGAATCTAAAATTACTAAGTAGTTAATAAAGAACAAGGATAGAATTACACACATAGAACCAATAAGTAAGAATGAACAGAATGGTCACCTCCCATTCCCTCACTACTGCAGAATCTTGGTTCTTGTAGTCCTAATATATACCTCGAGTGAGAATTCATCTACGCAAGTAGGTGATGCTGAAAGGGACAATGTCTGGTGGGTTTTTTTGGTCATAGATAAATCGAACCTAGGATCTTACAAACCGCACACAACACCAACAAATGGTTATGAAAATTCCAATTGAGGAAATGTTTTGGAGGCCTAATAAGAAGGATATCTTAGAATGTTTAGAAAGGAAGGAATGGGAGTTTTCTAGATAAGAGAACAGAAACCATCGGATGAGTGACAAGAAATCGATGCAAATGTATGTATACACAAAACTGCATGAAATTTTCTTTGGTGAATTTCCAATTATTGTGACTGAGTGGCTAGAAATATTAGTGGAGAATAATGGAAGGTACAAAAATGAAACGCCAAGGGATTCGACTCCTAAGTTCCAAAAAACAATTAATTTGGTAAGTAACCCAACTACTCGCGCAATTGATTTTTCGTTGGATATCATACTAGGAGGATACATTACAGAGTTTGCAGTAGATTGTACCCAATCATACTATTGGAGCCGCCCTTGTTTTCAAATCTCACGCAATTTTCTACATCTGATACTTGAGATCTAAAGTTGTTCTTCTTTTCTTTCCAAATTCATAAGACTCTGAAATCTTGTCGTCTGAATGGAAATGCTTTTTCATTTTCAAAAGAAAGGATCCATTTTTCGCCAATATGTTTACCTTTTTTGTTTTATTTTCGGATATCGCAAGTCGGACGCTTTGATTTTTTGAATTCTCAAGTCCCGAGTCGCGAAACTGCGAACTCGTTTTTCAAATTTTTCACCCAAGGCATTGACTGTGGTAAAACCTTTAACCCTTGATTAGGCATCGTCGGTATTTCGCGCCTCAGCATTCGTCGAGGCCAAGTTTTTGTTCTTACCACCCCGATGGCTGAGAACGCGATAGCTTTTGTGAGAACCTTGGATGATAACTAAAGGTAAAAAACTAACCATGGTTAAACTTGGTTCTTGGCACATCGTCGCTCGGCATTTTATTTCATAAAGTTAAGGTGCCCAAAACTCCGATTCACGAAGATGCGACATAATTATATCAAGATTAATTAATTGCCTAATCTAATATTTCCTTCTCTTAATTCGAGCCTAATTGTCGCCGCATCGCGATATCGCGACTCGGCATATCATTCTCCTAAAATTTTGTCTTCGAATTCCCGAGTCACGATATGGCGATTAAGTTAATCATATCATTAAAGATCCGCCAATCACGATTACCATTGATTGCATTAAAATCAGCCCTTGCGGTATCGCGAGTTAAAGGGTCAAAATGCGAAAACGAAGTTCGTGATGCAACGAAAGGTGAGGAAGTTTTTTAAGTCGATAAGATTGTAATACTTTAAAATTAAACGAAATACGTCCCGCGCTTCAAGGTTGGCGCACTTCACGAGGTATTTATTCATTTACTCTCCATAACCTGAGTACCTGTCAAGCCGCCCAATATTCATGACATTAATTGGAAATTAGGGTAAATCCACGAAGAAAATAAGATCAGATTTTTTCAATAAATTCGGTTTTATTCGCGATTTGACAGACTTATGTCAAAGGTACATAATTTTCAAATATATACGAGATTTCGTTTTATTTTTTAAAACATTTCTTATTAACGCATAAAGCTCGCCTTTCCCCGAGGATACTCATTTCCGCATGTATACACAGGTCTACTGCAGAAGAGAAAAACAACAAGCTTCAGCTATGGCACCAAGGAGAGTCGTGAAAGCAAACGTCGAGGTTGCGGCACAGGGTCTGGATAATGACTCAGATACTTCGCCTCGGACGAGTGGCTCAGTATCCACCTGGTCATCTATTTCAAACATTCTGAAATGCGGGCTGGTAAACTGTTCAGATTCTGATGACGATAACCTTGATATTGTGAAGGACGACATGAACACTAAGTACAAGACAATTGTTCAGTCGGGAATGCACCTGGTTGCAACCAGACCTCGGTTGCTCCCATACTACAATATGATCCGATGGGCATTGGATCATGTCGACCTATCTTCCAGGACTATCTTAAATGATCGACAGGCCTTGATCAAGACTTTTAGGCCGGAGCATATCCAGTCTATGTATAAGCTCCCAACAACTTCTGAATACACATATGGCAAAGAATTCCTGGAAGACTTCAAAAAGAAAGAATGCATAGAATTTGACAAAACCATGCCAGGATTGATAAAATATTGGGTGTCGTGTTCCACGACATTCAGAGTGAATGACAAGGGTGTGTATTCGATTTCTTCTTTGGAGCCAAATTTTATGTATGTGATGATGATGACCTGTCGAATTTTCGGATGGGAGGATACCGCGCATTTTTACATCCAGTGGGTACCTCTCATCTTTCAGGTGGCAGAAGGTTCCTCATTCAATTGGGCGAAAATGCTCTCTGATAGTTTGTTCAACAGGATCACAGAGTAC
The DNA here is from genome assembly GCA_009831015.1 of Picea engelmannii. Classification (NCBI taxonomy): domain Eukaryota; kingdom Viridiplantae; phylum Streptophyta; class Pinopsida; order Pinales; family Pinaceae; genus Picea; species Picea engelmannii. The sequence goes on along the minus strand of ML801520.1, from coordinate 87,947 downwards.
CAGGAGAAAAACGCAGCCGGGAAACCATCCGGATTCTACATGTCCACGTATATCATGGATGAAATATGCTCCCTGACGCCTTTCCCTTTAATGAACTGGGCTTGGAGTCCAACCCATGAGAAAACTGTTCATGAGTACCACGATAAGTTGTGGGAAAATAACGCGAACAAGTTTATTTATGATATTTTTAACTGGGTGGTGGTGCCCCTGCACGTCACCATTTTTTGTCTTTTTCCACCCTGCATCTCGGATAGCATTGCCGAGAATCTGAGCCATATTGCAGACTGGTACGTAGAGGAAGAATTCTCTTATTTGAGAGTGTTTGGAGCTGCTGTTCCTCCTTCGACACTACCGTTGTTCATTCCCGACAAGCTATCCTGTCGCGAAATTGCTCGGCAAATAGTAATCGGCGGAGTGAGCAAAGAGCTCAAGGCGTCATCCAAAAAGGTATGTCCATATTTCCCTATTTGGATAAACTCATATTCATTATTAGATTTTGGACATGCTAAGGCTAAGGCTGCAGCCTTAGAAGACTTGAGCCTAGTCTACATTGAGTACAAAAAGCATGATCCGCAGAGGATCGTAAGCACCCATTTGGGGAATTGTGGATTAAAAAGGTTTGAACATGAATGTTCACCCTCGGATGATGTTTTCCGAGGAGCGAGGTCCTATTCGGAGGTGCAATTCCGAATCGGATCCCTGGCACCCACAGACAGAGCTTCTGTTTTAAAATTTCAGGAGCATCGGAAAAGGTGCCTCCCCATTTTGCTGGGAGGTTTGGGACTTCCCAAAGATAAACAAAAGGAAGATGAAAGTTCTGAGGGGCAAACCTCTAACCCCGAAAAATTTCAGGAAGGAGAGCAAGAGAAGAATCCTGAGCAAGAGAAGAATCTTGAGCAGGAGAAGAATCCTGGGGCAGAGAAAAATCCCGAAAAGGAGAAAAGCCCCGAGCAGGAGAAAAATCCAGACAAGGAGAAGAGTCCTGAGCAGGAGGAGAATCCCAAAGAAGAAAAGGAGAATACTGACCCTCCCAAGGAGCATAGTCCAGAGGTGCAAATAAAAGACATAGATCCACCAGACACTCAGAATCCGGAAGCAGGGACGAAGACTTCGGGCCCCCCGAAAGGGCAAGATCCACTCAGCACACCAGGGAAGGGTGCAAAGTAGATCGGGAAACCCATCACCTCTGTCACAACCTTGCAATCGACACAAGGAGGCGTTAGCGAGGGATGAATATTTGGTGAAGAGCCGAGACCTATAAGAGCAGAGGAACTCCCTCTTAACGAATTCTTCTTTGACAAAAAGAGGAAAGCTGTGGTGAAGCGAGAATTTTATCAAGAGGGAGAGTCCACTGTTAAGAAATTCAGAGTGATGACCGATGGGAGAAATAAAAAGAGAGATGAATTTTCCATGGAAATTGCAGGAACGCTAGGAGCGTACGCAACGGCAAATCAATTCTCGGTCGAAATGTTAAAGAAGCAGCTCAAAGCAAAAAATTGCCTGATCAAGACTCTTGAGGCCAGGGTGGCTTCAGCAGCAGAAAGTGCTAAGAGTCAAGCAAATAGAGAAATTGAGTTGGCCTGATTGGCCGATAAGAAAGAAATTGAATTCCTCAAGATCAAGCTGGATCAAGCAAATTCTACGATCCGAGATGGTCGGGTACAATCGGGCTAGCAGAGGCATATGATTACACAGCTGAAGGCTCAGTTGGAGGTCACGGAAAGCAAGGTGGTTGACATCGAGATCATTAAATCCTGAGAAACCGATATTCAGATCAGGATCTCCTCTGCTAAACAAAGCCTGCTAAACAAAGTTGGAGAGATTCGAGAAGATTGCTTATTAATTCATCGGATCTCTGAGAATCTGACTAACAAAGAAAGGAATGCAGAAGCTACTCGGGTCACTTTCCAAGAGGCAGTGATAGCAACCAACAACAGGTTTTCAGGACCTCCCGGGCTCACCATTGCCGAACAAACCAGAGGTAATATCTTGTTTAAAAATTGGGAACAAGATATTACTTTAAGCAAGGAGCAGGCTCAAAAAGTGACAAATTCGTTAGAAGAGGCCGTCAATAACATAAATGGTGAGCAGTTAGGAATAGAGGTTGGAGGCAACATAGAGGCGCTGAGGCAGATAAATATAGACCGTATTTCTCTCAACATAAAAGAGGAGAATGAGAGAAGTTCAGCGGAAATCTCCAAGATGGACAGGGTGGACCCAGCTCAAATCGACAAACATTTGATTCAACCCAGTGCACAACTTGGTGCCCTTGAACTCGTTAATATACAAGTAGATGATAAGATTCCACAGTTGGCACGAGAGTGCTATTTAGCCAAAGCTCGTTGTCAGGCCGAGCCTTCACAGCTTGTCACCCAGTTTGTGGACAAGTGTATAATGTACACTGAATCCTTGCGAGGACAGGCACCTAGCACTTCTTAAAGATAGAATTGGTGAAATGGAGTTATTTCGCTCCCCCCACCTGTCAATGCAAAACCTTCACAGCTTGTATTTCATTTTGGGGACAAATGTATCGTATGTATTAAATCTAAGCAAAAAACAAGCACCTGGCACCTTTTTGAAAAATGGATTCGGACAGATGGAGTAATTTGGATCATCTGAACCAAGAGGTAAATTTTGTATAAATACATCACAAAAAGAAGAGAAAGGGGATGGACTTTTTCAGAGATCAATTGTAATAGAGTTTTTGCATGAAGGAAGTTACTACAAGCAAATTTGAAGATTCTTGATTCTGTCACGACTGTGTTGCAAGTTTGTTTTGTTATGTTTTTTGTTTCTTTTCATTTTGCTCTACATAATTGATGTATGTCACTATAATTTAGTACGACCACTACTATAGTGAAAGTCATTTATCTTTTCTGTAATTGTATCTTGTCTTTCCTCTGCACCAGCTATCAGCCGGTGTAAGACCAATTTACATTTACATAATTTTATGTTTATTTACACTATGTCAATTATATTCATGTCAATTTCTCCTTCTGTGCATATGTAAGTTTTCCACTAACAGGAACCTTGCGTTATCCATAGATAAATGTTTTCTCCCATCTCACGTTATTTTTACCAAAAACAATACAGTTACAGGAAAGGGCCTTTAATTTGCACTACTATTTCATTTTTCATGCAAAAGTTTCTTTTTACTTCGTCCAAATCGAAACAGCAAATAAAATCTCTCTTTAAAAATCATTTCCATACTACTACTATTCCTCAATGACTATCCCAGTAGAAAATCAACCTAACATTCAATCCAGACTCTCTAATCAAATACATATCACTTTAAATCTCTTCGACACCATCCTTAGAAATTCGAACACCTGGGAGGAATTGGAACGTTCATGGGCAGCCATTGAACAAGATATTGCTATCCAGGAACAGAGGGAAGCTAGGCAGCGAGAACGTAGAAATCTTCATTAAGTTTCCTTTACTGAAGGTTAGTGTAATCCTTTGTCAACCTTTATCATACTTTCGGATGCCTTGACACTGTACTTTAAAGCCTTAAGTACAGACCCAGGAACAACACATACAATGTTGTAGAAAGGGAATTTTTCAAAGCTCCACATGGGAGGTTCATGAAATGATTGGGTATGTGGATAAATATGAATATTTTTATATGACAAGTTCATGATGACGATGTAATATGATATCTAAGGGGCCTCGTGCACATAGGGGAACCAGGGGATGACTTGAGGATAGTCTAAGAGCAGGAGAGAAATAAGGAAATGATAAATAAGGAAGGGAGGGATTGAGGATGCATAGGACTAAAGAGGGTATACCAGAGGAGGAAGACAAGTTTGGAGTATTGTGTGGAGGAAAGAGGTACAAGAGGAAAAATGTTGGGGTTGAGAAAGGAGAGCCTTGCAATGAGCTAGAGGGGAGATAACCTTACAAAATAGTCCAAATCATGGAAATCCCACATATAGGAGGAGAAGAAGAGGAATTACATTCCATTACAATAATAGAAGAACCATTAAGTCCTAGTCAGACAGGGTCCTGTGTTGAATCCATGACCCTATGTGTGTCACCACAATCAGAGATAAGAGTTGAAGACTTATCAAAAGGAATTGTAGTTAGCAGGGAGGAAAGACTAGTAGAAATCATAGCAATGGAAGCAGTGCGCAGAGTCAGAGTAAACCAACATCACCAAGAAGAGGGACTGCATAAAGAAACATGGAAGCGATAGACAAAACCCTTAGACTACTTGAGTTACATGGAGTTGGGTCAGATGATGCAGAACAACATTGGTTTGTCTGCAATACAATATAGGCTACAAACAATGTCCAGGACGAGGTTGTGAAGATTGCACAGTTATCCACAACATTTCAAGGTTGTGCATTGGTATGATACATGAAGCTGAAGAGTACCACACCTATAGGGATGGCCAGGACTTTGGAAGAGATAAGGAAAGCGGTGCAAAAAGAGTTCAAGAATCCAAAGTCTGAGTCATAGTACATCACATAAATGAAGGAGATTAAACAGGTACAAACAGAGTCAGTGTGGAATTTGATCAAATATTCAAGGATATGATGGGTAGACTAAATTTCCACATCCTCAATCAAAAAAATCAAGAATGGTTTATTGTAGGACTTCTACTACACATTCGTAGGCCATTGATTCAATAGAAGGTTGTATCACATCCCTAGTCACTGGAAATTGCAATGAAATCGGGATTATCCCCAGTAGGAGATAATGGAGGGATGGTGCAAATTCAGAAGTAGTTGGTTGTATTGACAATTCAACTAGAAGAAATTGCAAAAGGGAAGGAGAAATGTGAACAAGTTTGGTGTACCAAGTGTAGGAATGAAGGCCATCACAAAGATGAATTCCCAACATTTGCATAGTATTTGATGACGGGAGTGTCAAATACACTACTAGGAGGGGGATATTACGAGATATGTAAGAAGTGGGGACATCACCCAAATTAGTGTTTGTCACTACAAAAGTATCAAACTACACCTAGGAAATTGTTCTCCAATTTTTTCAAGTTCATTGGACATGAAGAGAAGGACTATTGTGCGTTTGAATTGATGAGGGAGCACACATCAGATATGTACAGGATTTGGGAGGAGAATGTTGTAGCAGAAGGGGGTGGTATGAAATATAATAATCAAAGAGGATTTAATCCATGGAATAGAGAAAACTTTGGGAGAGGTCGAGGTAGAAGAAATTTTGGTAGAGGAGGAAGAGGACCAATTATATGTTACAATTTTGATCAACTAAGACACTCAACCCATGACTGTCTAAACCCGTATACAACATGCACATACTATAGAGCACTGGACCATGTGATAGAATATTGTTCCCAACTAGTTGTGAAATGGAAAGCTAGAAGAAACTAGAACTAGAATCCAAACCAAAATATGTAGAATATCTCAGCCAAAAAATGCCATGAAGGACCTAGAATAGTACTTCTTATGCGTGGAGGAGAGAGGACAGAGGATGATATGAAAAATGGAGGAAAGAAGATGGAGCAATGGGTAAGGAAGTCAATAGAGCCTATGTCAACCATTGATCCTCAGCAAGAAAAAGAGACATATTAGAGGGATATAAAATAAGTACTTGGACAAGATTGGGGAGAATCAACATCATCTACACCTCATGTAGGAGATCGCATTGTGCCAGAGAATCCGACTGTAAAGGTAAGTATGCTAACATAATTTCTGAGAAGTTGTGTAAAGATAATGAAAGATGAAATTGACTTGATTACATTATATGACATGATTGATCACTACAAACGAGGGAGGGAGACTCCCATTGCACAAAGGGTGGTGAATCAGGTACTGCGCAGGAAGAGGACCAATGAAGAATTCAAATTCAGTGTGAAAATTGGGGAGTATGATGTGGATAATGTTATCTTGGACTCGGGATCCGACATGAATGTTTTACCTAAGTAGACATGTTAGATGATGGAAAAACCCAAGATAGTATGGTCTCTTGTTTAGTTACTTCTCGTGAGTTAGAATAAAATAGTATTGATTGGTCATTTGATAGGATTACTTGTGAACATAGATGGGATGCGCAGTGTGGTAGACTTTGAAGTTATTGAGATCATGGTTGACAGTCAACCATATCTAGAATTAATGGGACTAGAATGGGATTTTGATAACCAAGCAATTATTAACTTAAAGAGGAGGGAGATGATATTTGAAAGTTATTGCACCCTTGGATCCATCAGAAGGAAAGTGATACATAGAGCCAACCAAAGGAAATGGGATTGACAACTTGTATAAAATGACTGCATGGATGGATGATTATGTAAAACCTACTACCAATGGTACGCTAAGTCGGAGAAACGTCAGTTCATGTGCATCATATTCTAAGAAGGTATAGATCATTGGAAGCGGAGAATGCATGAAGTCTCAACTAGACAATTTGCAAACATAACCTGATCCTTGCATTGTATTGGAACAAATCTATGTGATCCACCCAGGTATAATGGATTAACTTTAATATAAGTTTGTTTGTAAGGGAATTTTAGTTGTAGGTACCCAAAGACAAAGGTTTTTAGCATTAGATGTTGTCCTAAAAGTGACTCCATCCAGATGGTGGGTTGTATAGAAAGAAGGAATGAAATATTGGCCACAGTGCAAAAGGCTAATGCAAGTTAGGTTTGGAACAGAAGAAGAAAACATTGTGCATAATTATATAGAAGAGAGTGATCCAGTATGTAATGTTGAATAGTGTAGGGATTTACGGAGTTCAGTAATAGAAACAGAATGGATGCACAAATTTATCCATGCAATGGACACAATTCTAAAGAACTAGTACTTAGAATTGGAAATGCCCTGAGAGACAACAATATGGGAAGAGTGTGTTTAGAGGTTCAAATTCACATTTACATTTGAACATGAATCTCCATCAATATATGAAATGCTACATAATTTCGTACATTATGTATTTGTGTCTCACTTTAAGATGTATACAAATCACTCTACATTAAAATACTTAGTCAACAAGCTAGTGTTGGGGGGGAGAATATGCATATGGCTACTATTATTTTAGGAATACAATTTTGAGGTTGTAGTGAAACCAAGGAAGTTGAATGTAGGACCAAATCATCTATCGTGCATATTATCAGGAGAAGATGCAGTCAATTTAGATGATAGTTTCCGCGATGAAAAAAATTTTGTAGTTAATATGGTAGATGATTACTTCTCGGAAATCATGTAGTTTCTAAGTACAGGTATGGCTCCATCAGATATGATGATTTCACAAAAGAAGCAACTGGTAGTGAAAGCAACAAAGTATCAATTGATTGCAGGGAATTTACACAAGTTAGGTGCAGATGAAATATTGAGAAGTTGTATGATGGAACACGAAAGACCGATGATACTTGAGGAAAAACATGATGGGATTACATGAGGACATTATGTAGGGAGATAAAATACACAAAATATTTTTTGGGTAGGAATTTGGTGGCCTACACTTCACAAAGATGTGAAGAAATAATGGCAGACATGCGATGTATGTCAAAGAGTGGGGAAGCCATGTAGGAGGGATGAAATGCATTTGAATCCATATGTTACCTTGCAAGCATTTGAGAAATGAGCCATAGACTTTGTAGGGCCAATAAAACCACAATAAAGAAGATCAAAGGTAATTTACATCATCACTATGACAAAGTATTTGACAAGGTGGGAAGAAGCAACGGTGCAGCCCCAGTTACAGATTTCATTATGGAGACTATTGTGAGGTTTTTGTTTGAGAATGTAGTCATAGTGATCAAGGTACACATATTTTGAATAAGAAAATTGAAGCATTGACTGAGGAGTTCCAAATTCATCATCAAAATATTACACTGTATCATCCTCATGCCAATGGAACAATGGAAGCCTTCAATAAAATCCTACAGAATTCTTTGACAAACATTTGCAATGTAGGGAGAGAGGATTGGGACTTAATAGTTCCTGTAGTGTTATGGGATTATAGGACTACAAGTAAAAAGATGATAGGGAAAACACCTTTCAAGTTGGTCTATGGGAAATAATTAGCGATGTAAATGGATTTTATTCTACCTAGCCTGCACATTGCATCAATCACTAATATTTCAGACTTTGGCGTAGTGGAGGAGAGACTATTGCAGTTAGTACAACTTGAAGAAGATTTGTTTGTAGCATGTTTCCATCAACAAGTTCAGAAGGAAAGAGAGAATTCTTGGAATGATCGACACATAAAACAAAAAAAAATTCAAGTGGGAGATTTGGTATTACTATATGACAACAAGTTCACACAGCATCCAGGAAAGTTTAGAATGCATTGGTTAGGACCCTATGTGATTCATCATGTAGCAGAGACAGGTTTTGCGCAGTTGGAAACCCTGAATGGAGAAGTCCTTGGAGGAATGGTTAATGGAAGTCGGTTGAAACTCTATAGAGATGATCGACAGTTTGTGCAGTAATATGGGCTATGCTAGAACACATGTATCATAAGTAGTTGTACTATACTAGGAAGGAAAAATAGAAAAAATAAAAATAAAAGGTAGAAAAGGGATGAAAAACAAATAAAAAGTAGATATAGAAAAATAAATAAAAGATTATGGAATTACTAAGGCATAAGAACGTGCACAAAAGGGATGACTATCGCCCATCGGTGTGGCACTGCGCTGATTCAAAAAATAAATCACAAAATAAAAATACTACGAAGCACACAAGAGCATACTAGGCATAGGAGAAATCCTGCTAGAGACATAAGAGTGGGTGAAAGGATTGGAGAAGGTAGGCATACTGAACTTGTTGGACATCCCACACTTCAAACACAGTCTGGAAATTAATGCTTGTGTGAAGGTGTTGCTCAAGTGCATCCATGGGGGACACTATGGATTGATCCCCCAGTATCAATTGACACTTCACTAATTGTGTGAATTACAAGTATCCCAAAGGTAGGAGAGGATCCAACCCCATTGTTCAACAACGCAGGAGAGAGATCCCTCTCAGAATAGATGAAGGAAAATTTCCATACTTTCAGGGGGGAAAGGGTACTAGATGTGAAAAACATCAATGATACCAATGTTTTGTTTGCTATTTAGGTGTTGGCATGTAATTTGTTGCACAAATGTCGAAAGGATGAAGTACCATCTATAGTCATTGTAGATGCAGAAAAATGTAACGAAGGTGTTCAAATGAACTGGGCCAACTTCTTGGTGAACCATTTTTTGTAAGATTGTATTGAGGCCTAGGAAAAGCTCATATAATTTCACTATGCATGGTTGTTGATTTTGATTGCATTGGTCGAGTGGCAAGAACCAGGTTACTATCAATGCATGGGAACATCTAGCAGAGGAAATATGGCTAGGAGGTATGCCAAATTATAGAATATGACAATTAAGAGAAGAAAACAGGACACTAATGTCACATTCTTTGTATACTTCTATACTATGAGGTACCTAGTTGCACACACAACCTGCATATCAGTCGATATGGTAGAAACATATAAGGATATCACGTATTTCAAAGAAGGCATGCACCACATGTATGCATAGGAAAATAAGGACCTAACATGACAGTGATTTCCAACCAGTTATAGGATGACAACAGAGGACGTATGATTTATTGTGAATGACTCGGAAGATGGATGGAAAATCCAAACAAAGAAAACGTGGAAACCAAAAGAGGAAGAAGAGCAAGATAAGTATGATGAAGAACCATATAAGGAGCAGGGGAACAATCAAAATAATGGCATAGGAGACATTCTTGGCCCATCCAAAACAAAAGATCAGTAGACAGTCCCCACGAAAGGAGTCAAATGAAAGGATAAGGGGAAAGAACCAGCAAGAGGGGATCACAAGAAGACTAAAGTACACAGAGAAAATCCAGTTTATACTTTAACTAATGATGATATAAATAGGATTGGTTACTAGGTATGGGATGTTGCAAAGGAAATCATGGAGGAAGAAACCAGGAAGCAAGATGAGAAACAACAGAGAGTGAAAGATCCATTGGCAGCACTCCAGCAACTTCCAGCCTAGAAAAAGAGAACATGACCAAGGGAGGACCATCCATAATTTCAGGAAAGGAAGTAGAGGTTGCGCATCCAGCCTTAAATCAGCTAAAAAATGGGCATAGAACACTTCATATTGAGATGGACGCACTTGAATTTTCAATGTCCTAATTAAAAGAACAAGTGAATGCACTATGACACTTGAACACAATGGTATCAAGAATGTCGATACAAAGATTACAAGACTTGCAAATAGGATTATTGCAAGAGATTAGGAACAGAGGAGATGAAGCACATCAGGAGTTGAAAAAAATGATGGACAAAAGAGCTCACTTGCACTAACAATATGACGTTGTACTCCAGCAGAAGAAGGAATTTAAAGGCCAAGTGTAGGAAGTAATGAAAGACAAGAACAAGGTGGAGGAAAGGGTAAGGAAAGCTCTCAAGGAGAATGAAAAAGTTGAAATTTTGGAACAAAAAACTAAAGTGGTCATCCAGAAATTATACAAGGCCATTCTAGAAGTCCCAATAGTAGTAAAAGATACTATGGAATAAAAAGTGTTGAATATCAGTGAAGTCACCCAAGGATTTTGATCACAGATAGAGGACCTACAATTGCGGATTGCACCAAGCACGCCACTAGAAGTCCGATAAGGCAGGGAAAGAATGGTGATGACAACAGTCACCAAAATTAAGAAGATAGAAGATGAGTGTTCCAAACTTTGTGAGGAGAGTGCACAGATTTGAAAATACTTAGTAGAATATCCTGAGATGAAAGATGTGGAGGCCAAGTTACAAGAATCACAAGAAAAGGATCGTCAATATTCACAAAGGGTCACTACACTTCCACCAATTGAACGTATGGCATCAATTTTGGCACAGAGCCAATCGTACCTTGAAGTGGAACATATGAGGCATCAACAAAAGATCCTTCATCAACGTTTAGGAACACTAAAGGGAGAATAATTGAGGGTGATCAGTGAAGTGACCACTGTGCAGGGAAAGGTAAAGAAAGCATCCCATGAAACAACAGATAAAATTACAATCTTGACTAAATAGGGGGGTTAAGAGATCGAAAAAATAGAACCAACGATACTAAAGTAAGTGGAGGTAGCAAAGAAAACCTCTCAAAATTTCATTGTAGCATGTAGGAGTAGGAAACAGGCCTGAGTGGCTGGGGACAAGCCACACGTGAGTGTTGGGGGCCTGTTGGATAAGGAATTTTAGGATACAATTTTGGTAAAAATCATGAGTATAGAATAAGTGCACAGCAGAGGCGTAGACGAGAAGAAGGAAGACTATGGAGTGTGCAACTAAGGTGTATCCAGAAGTACAATGCACAATAAGCAGAATAAAGCATAGAATAAAAACAAAGAGGAGAATAAAGCAAAGAGAATAATAAAGCAGGAGAATAATGTGGGAGAAAAGGAAGGATGACAACCCAACATGCTAAATATGGAAGGACATGCAAAAGCAGAAGGAAAGGCAGTTAGAGTGCAAAAGAAACATGCAAATGGAAAAGTAGAAGAAAGAAGTCGAACAACCAGTTAACTAGAGTTGTCATGCATTGTAATAGGGTTTTAGGGGGAACCAAGTAGGGTTTTAATATCTAGATTATATGTATAAATATGTAATGGGTTGGGATAATATGGGTTCCTACATGTGGTTATTCTAGGAAAATAGTGTGGAGTCTGTTCAAAAATACTGAGAACACATGTGAGTTAGAAGGTTGATAGGATAGGTTGGGAAGAGAGAGAATCAATGTCTAAATGTAAGAGATGATGAAGAGAGGGGAGAAAGGCTTTCATTGTAGAATTGTTAGGATAGGAGAAGAGAGAAACATAACCATGATATATCTCTGTAAGCATAGAGTGCAAGCTTGAAGCAATTACCAAAATCATAATAAAGAATCCAGTCATTGTGGACGTAGTCCAAAGTTGGGTGAACCATGTTAAATCTTGTGTTACATGCCTTTTATGTGATTGATTATGAATTATGTATGGATGCATAATAGATTAGATTTGTCTTATGTTTAATCATTGCACAATAATCATGATTGTTACAACAATGGGTTATGTGGTAATTTGGAATATAAGGATAGTATGAATATGAAATCACTAAGTAGTTAATAAATAACAAGGACAGAATTACACGCAAAGAACCAATAAGTAAGAATGAAAAAAATGGTCACCTCCCATTCCCTCACTACTGCAAAAACCTAGTTCGTGTAGTCCCAATAGATACCTCGGGTGAGACTACATCTTCACAAGAAGGTGATGCTAAAAGGGATGGTGTCTGGTGGGTTTTGTTGGTCATGGCTAACTTGAACCTAGGGTCTTACAGACCGCACGTAGCACTATTATAGAAAAATTTGCCTCACCATTGCAATCTTGCACTGAGGGCCTTTTTCCATTTCCCTATGCAGACTTGTCACTCCTTTTTTGATGAATCTAGAACTAAAAATAAATATTTTTCCACATATACATGCCCTATCTACTATACATCATGCATATACATAGGTTTCTCCACTACAACCCACGCACATCGAGACTTGTGCTAGAAAATAAAAAAATGGAGTCAGGTTTCCATGTCATGATAGAAGACCTCTGATCCTTGGCCTTCCATATATTGGAAACATTCTAACTTGGCCCTTTAGTTCCATTTGAAGGCTATAAATGAGCCAATTCCGAACTATGGAAAAGGGGAGAAAGCATTCAACTTTGAGAGAAAAGTTACTCTGGAGAAATTACTTCATATTGAGTTTGCATCCCTTTGTCCCTCAAGTCTGAACACAGTGTTCAACCCCCAAGCTCTTCCTTTGTTATTGAGAGAACCTCAATGTCTCCCTTCTATGAGATTTCTTTTGGTGGAGGATTGAAGTGGTAGAGACCCAGCTGAAAGGAACTTGGTTTCTTGGTTTTGAACTATGCCAACACTGAAGTCTGTAATGATTTTTCTTATGTTGATCATTTATTAATAGAAATACTCCTTTCCCATCCAATTGGTATCGTGAAAATATATGAATATTATCCATGGGCATGTTTGTTATGTTTATTAATGGATTATTCTATATAATGTGATAACCCCTTTATATTATCACTATATTCTTGCTCTACTTGTTTTTTGAAAACTTGTTGCGGGTATAAAGCTTTGGGTCGAAGTGCTAAATGGTGGAACATCATCAAACGTTGGATCGAGGTAGGCCTCTTTCTTATATTGTTTTCACATTGGTCTATATAGCCTATGTTGTAATTGATTTGATTTCTGCAGTCATACCTGTCTATTGTGTTTTACCCTAGCCATAGAGAGTTTTTCCCTCGTAATAGAAATGGCGAATCCACTAGGGAAGATTTTGTTTTAAGGGTTTGAAGTATTTTTTCTCCTTGCCTTACTCTTTTTCCTTTATGGTTCTTGTCGTGTCACTACTTGATAGTTTCTGTTCACTCTGGGTCTAAGTTTTCATCCTTTTCTCCCTTCCCTGACCTTATTTTAAAGCCTGTACACACCCTATTGCCTTGACAGTTGCGTATACATGCGAGCTATCTCACTGCAAGTTGCGTATATATGCTATGTTTCCCTGAACATTTGCGTACACCTTATTTCCTTGCTTGGTTTCTTGGTTTGGTGATTGTTGGGTGGGATTTGATGATTGTTGAGCCTTCTTAGGTCTCTGTAGTGCCTGTTGATCTTCTCTGGGTTGACAAGAAACCTGTTTGGGGTTGAATTTTTGGGCGTAGTCTTTCTCATCTTTTCATTTTTTATTGTCCTGGTACTCTAGGTTGTTTGCTTGGTTGCTTGGTATTATGCTTGAGTTGTTGCTTTTATACACAATAGAATTTATATATTAGGTTTCTTATCAGTCCATGTATTTTCTTTTTAGTATATTGAAAATACAAAAAAATAGGCATTTTGCATTGCTTGGCATTTTTTGTCTTTTGAATATTTATCATTTTAGCTTAGTTCATTTAGTGAAATATTTCATTTTACTTCTGAATTGTGGAGTTGAAATTGAAAATTGCATCGTTTTTATTAGCATGTCATTCATTGAAAAGTTAAAGTTAGACTTTGCATTATATTCATATTTAATTTTCTTGTAGAGTCATAACATCATGAGTTTCACTTCCATACCTTTTTGAGTAATCAGGGCCAATAAAATTTATGATTTAAATTAAAATTGATTAGTCACGATTTTATTTTTAGGGTGCACAAACTAGTCTAGTATTTAGTGCCTTGGAATAGGATTTTGTGAGTAAACTTCTCCAAGGAAATTAAATCAACGTATGTGTATGAGACAGGGACTTGACAATTCCATTGTATAATTGGTAAGATCAGGAGACTCCGCTCACACCGAAGTTAATCGCAAGGTCGCACGGAGTTGGTTGAAGGAATATCCACCAGATACCCACCTAGTGTCAAAGATATTTCTGTGGATTTATTCGTATTTAGGGATCTTGCTAGTACCCATACCTCTGTGAGAAGCGATACTTTCAAAGTTTCGAGCTTTGCTACCCTACCCATATGGTGATCCAGACTTACGACTTCTCGCTTATGCATCAGTTATACAGTGGTTTATTAGTTGCTTGACTTAGGTATCTAATATTTACTTGCAGGGGTTATTCTACTTGTACCCTGGGTCAAATAAGGGTCAGACAACACACAACCTTTATGGAGGATTACCTCTTCGGGGGTGTCTGACCGACTGGTTGTTAATCCCACAAGGGCCCCTATAATTGATTATGTTACCTCCAAAATTTAGTGGGGAGTCTCAAGTCCCTCATGGATGAGACATACCTTCTTTAGCAAGGGACGCCAATCAACCACTTTAGCCTGTTTGCATGCATATTGGTCATTTGAATTTTTGGTATGCTCTTTGATTTCTAGTTGGCCTTAGGAGTCTATTTTTGAGTTTCATCATCATGGATAGTGGAGTTTCTTTTGCTCCCTCATTTACTGCTACCCACCCCTTGATGCCTACTCATTTCATGGGGATGGATCCTTCCACTTTTCACAATGGGATGCAGAACTACAACACTCAGTCCTCACCTTGGGTCTCTAGTCATTTTTATCTTGATATTCCTTCACCAGTGCAATCCTATCCCTGGTCCACATATATGAATCCTAACATTGGATCTGGGGGCACCATGGCTTTGATGCCTACCTCTTCGTTTGATATGATTCGTATCCCCATGGGAGGTTGGAACCTCCCTTCTTATGGATCCAATGCTAGCTATGCTCTTCTAGGAGCTAGTGCTCAGATGGATTATTATCCCACTTAATACACCCCACCCATGTATCCTTTGTCTACCATGATGGTCCTTTGAACACTTTTCCCATGACAGGTCCTCACGTACCCCCAATTACTTCATATGGGGGGAATCAATTTTATGATCCCGACTACCCTCTTTATGGGACCCTGACACAAGGGGGAAACATATATCCTCACTAAAATAATTCTTATCCTACCTCGGTCTCTTTTCATACCTTAGTGATGATGCCCATACAAACCTTTTCAGACCATTTTGGCGTAGGATACCACCTTTCTGGGTATGGACGAGGGGTACACCAAGATTCTTCCTGGCCTGCAACATTTCAAAGACAATCTTTCCCTAGAAATTGGCATCAAATACTGCAATCCACCACTAGCCCAGTCATTGTCAGTCATACTACCGCTCCATCACCAACCTCTACCAATCATGTCGGAGATGGGTCGACATTTTCTACAAATTATGTCGACAGATCACACTCAACCTCTACCAATCATGTTGAGGGCATCATCCTATTCACCCCAAATCATAGCCATGTCACATCTCCAACCTTTATTCATCATATAGGAGAAGACTCTCTTACCTCTGCCAGTCATATAAAGCGCATGTCACCAACCATTGTGCACAACATTGGGGGCATCGAGAAGCAAAGATGCCTCAGACGTAAGCCTAAATTCCTTTGTAGGACTTGTGAAGGAAGTCACCTTACTCGTTTATGTCTGGCTACTACCAAGATACCAAAAACATGAATCTCTCCCAAGATCCCTTCATATTCTGAGACATCTGTGGTTTCCCCACACCCTGTTCCTCCTTTGATCGACACGGTGCTACCTTCTCCTAACCTCACACCCGTTGTCAAAGAGTATGTGGTTCCTATCCCTATCACCATGCATCCTCTTCAACTTAGATCTGAAGAAGCAGTCATACCAATGCAATCTCTAGTCCACTCCACTCTCCTTATGGAGAATGATGCATCCTTCAGTCATGTCATCAACATTCTAGATCCTTCCCCTTTTGAACGAGAGAGATTTACTCTTCCCTAGAGTTCTCTCCCTCCAAGTCCTGAAGAGGTTCCCTTCGATTGGGACAACCTTGTGGAGCACTGCATATCCCCACCTATGTATTTTCTAGTAAGAGACATTATTCGAACCATCACGAAGACTAAATACCCTGTTAGCACTTTCTCCTCCTCGACATGGAGCAGGGATGATTTTAAGGATGGAAATTTGTTTTAAAATGTAGAAATCTTGGCGAATATTACTAATCCTCCATATGCCAACTACAGATGTTTTGCGATATTTATGTAAAAATATTCAAATTTATAAGGATTTTATATAGTTTTTATAAAATTTTGGCGATTTTTAAGGTAAAATATTTTTATCCTATAGAATTTGGGCGAATCATTTTTAAAATAGTGAATCTTGTTTTTGGAAAAACCATGGAAAATTAGCCCATGAGCGAAATTTAGCCCCTAAAATCATCCATGACTTGGAGAGCTTTAGGTTTTCCCAAGATTTTGTTAGCTATTCGTAAGATACTGACTTTCCGTAGAAGATTGGGACAGGAGCCTTAGCCTCCCCCTTTACATGTTGATTAGAATAGCATACACGAGTCTTAGTTAAGCTCTTCTCCGACTCTTCTAAAAAAAATTGAAAATATTGCCAAGTGATTTGTCCCTTCCACACTCGTTAAAGTGGACTCTAAAGGTCTGAATTTAATTTAATCTCTTTTACAACTCATTTTCAAAAAGAGAAATTATTTCCGAGTGAACTTTTCTCTTTCACACTCATAAATCAGACTAGAAAGAACGTCTATTTGTCACAAGTTTACCCCTTTTCCACACCGAGTATACTAAAAGACATAACAAAGGACATTTTTTCGCGTCAAGTTGTGATTTCATCTCATGCCCTTGCTTGCAGTATTGAGCCTTTAGTTGGTTCTCACTTTGTGTTATAAACCGTTGTCGAAGAAGCTTTTGCATCCTCAACTAAGCAGAGCATTGTTTATATCCTTCACAATTTGACACCCTATACCCTGGAGGGAACATCACCCCGAGTATCCATCTTCCACAAGCATTTCCTTGCATTGATCATAGGTACATTCCACTGCTAGAACTAGTTTTGCTTACTTGCGACACTCGTTTCCTCCTCTATATCATAGCATTCATTTGTTATGAAAAACAAAAAAATATGGGCAGGAAGGGAGTACTATATTATATTTGGTAGAAGTCGTGTCGCCTTTGAACAAAGCACAAAGTTATTGAGTCCTTGTTTCATCATAATTTTGGGTTTAGCATGGCCTTAGGAAGCTGATCTCGTTACAGAGTTTTATCTACCGATTGGCTACTCTTCTAGTCACCATGGAGAACATTATTCATGCCTCCTGCATCTCATGGTTACATCATCAAGTCTATGCTGTTGGAGTCTACCATATGTCTCATGCTCTTTCTCAAAGGAAGTCTATCAACCTGTGTTGGCCACTCCTCAGAACTCTTGACTTTGCATGTCGGCCATACCCTCAATTTGTCTCAGAGTCACATGATACTGTGGTTTTATCATGCACCTTGGACCTACTTTCATCATTGGTAGGTAACCTTGAACCCATCAATCGACATTTAATCATTGGTCATTGACTAGGTAGTTTCCCTTATGTTCGATGGCAAGACATCTATTCACACTTTGGGATTTTTGTAGTGTCTTAGATTCCATTAGCCTTATTGGTGGTTTCCTCGCCTTTGTCAGTAGTTTTCACCATTGGCTTCTATTCAAAGGGTCTTTTTCATGTACCACTTGCATTTGGCACACGTGAAAGACGCACGGGGTCGTTGGTTCGTGAACATGTTCTTCATCCAATTTCCACCAAATCATGAAGCTCGTGCTTTTTTCCTTGTGCTGACTGATGAGAGATGCCTTTATGCTCTCCTTTCAGTGGGTCTTTGTCCATCGTCTTCAGCTCATTTATTCTGGATATGAGACCTAGATTTTTATGAGTACCTTGAGGCTTGCAGTCATTAGTGGCAAGCTCTCTCTCCATTGACAGATGGGAATACACCGATGTCTCCTAATCAATGGATTCCTCAGGTGTTCAACACTAAATTCTTTAGTCACACTTGTAGGAATGTACTCGGTGACTTGATACCTACTTTCATTATTGGTAGGTTGTCTCATGTTTGTTAATGGTATACCTCAATGATCGGTAAGCAAATGATGTCTCATTATGTTCGACCTCAACTCATTTATTCACATGATGTATACTTGCACCTTTGGCGGATAGTGTAGAAGACTTGAAGATATCACTATATGGCTACAAATTTCCTAAGTTATTACTTAATTTGCATTGGACCAGTACCTATTTGACTTCAGTGATCATGGGAGATCATATTGTACTCCATTGTATACAAATATCTTCAGATTGGTTTTGAGATTGGTGCTCCTGGGCCTTGTTCATGACTATGACATATTTTGGCATATGACCACATTTGTATTTGCCTATTCATGGCCATGGACACATATTTGGTATATTTTCCACATGTATCTACATTGTATTCTATTGGCATCCATGTATGTAAAGTCGATGCAGAATGTAATGAGAAATTAGTCTTTTCAACTGGGTTCCCATCACTCCACTTCTAGGTTGTTTATAATGTGTTTCAGCCATCGCAGATACTCCTTTGATCTCACACATTAGGGGGCATCTGTTATAGCAAGATTTTCTTCACCATTGCAATATTGCATAGAGGGCCTTTTTCCATTTCCCTATGCAGACTTGTCACTCCTTTTTTGATGAATCCAGAACTAAAAATTAATATTTTTCCACATATACGTGCCTTATCTACTATACATCATGCGTATATGCAGGATGCTCCACTACAACCCACGTACATTGGGATTTGTGCTAGAAAATGCAAAAATGGAGTCGGGTTTCCATGTCATGATAGAAGATCTTTAGTCCATAGCCTTCCATATACTGGAAATGTTTCGACTTGGCCCTTCAATTCCATTTGAAGGCTATAAATGAGCCAATTCCAAACTATGGAAAAGGGGAGAAAGCATTCAACTTTGAGAGCAAAGTTACTCCAGAAAAATTACTTCATATTGAGTCTGCATCCCTTTGTCCCTCAAGTCTGGACACAGTTTTCAGCCCCCAAGCTCTTCCCTTATTGTTGAGAGAAACTCATTGTCTCCCTTCTATGAGCTTGCCTTTGGTGGAGAATTGAAGTGGTGGAGAACCAGCTAAAAGGAACTTGGTTTCTTGTTTTTGAACTATGCTAACACAGAATTCTGTAATGTTTTCGCTTCTATTGATCATTTATTAATAGAAATACTCCTTTCCCGTCCAATTTGTATCATGCAAAAATATGAATATTATCCATGGGCATGTTTGTTATGTTTATTAATGGATTATGTTATCTAATGTTCTAACCCCTTTATATTATCACTATATGCTTGCTCTACTTGTTTGTTGAGAACTTGTTGTGGGTATAAAGCTTTGGGTCAAAGTTCTCAACGATGGAACATCATCAAACATTGGATCGAGGTAGGCCTCTTTCTTATATTGCTTGCACATTGGTCTATAGAGAATATGTTGGAATTGAGTTGATTTCTACAGTCATACCTGTCTGTTGTAGTTTACCCTGGACATAGAGATTTTTTCCCTCATAACAAGCACCAACAATGTTTCAGTTGGTCTACTCTTCTTCCCACTTCTTCAGTAAATCAGGACAATACTCGATTACATGCTCAGGACTATAACAATATGTGAAGAGCATGCGTGACTTAGTGCAAAATCATGAGACATGACCAATATTACCGCAATTGAAATATGTGGGGTGTCTATTGCCTCCTCCACCATATTTTCGGCCACATTCATTCCCATAACCACATCGGGGTCCTCCTTGATGTCTTCCTCTATCAACACCACCACGCTCACCACCCTTTTTCTCCTCTTGTACTTGGAATGCATCTCGAGTGTTATCTTGCAATAATTGGAGGGAGAGACAACTATTAACATCAATGCCTACATATTTACAAAACTCACAAAATGGGGTGTGAGTCATTTTTTGATACTTTTTTAATGTAGG
This sequence comes from Picea engelmannii, assembly GCA_009831015.1. NCBI lineage: Eukaryota > Viridiplantae > Streptophyta > Pinopsida > Pinales > Pinaceae > Picea > Picea engelmannii. The sequence goes on along the minus strand of ML801520.1, from coordinate 67,655 downwards.
ACAATGAGGTGTCACATGGACCCACTATTTGAATATTTCACTCCATTTTGACTATCCAGATGGAAAAATACTCAGCACATTAGCCACCACATAATTCAGAAGAACCAAGCACTCGTCTCGATGATGCTCCTTTGAACAACATGTAGTACACTATACGTGCTCACACACAACTTTATCCTTTGCCATATTTTTCATCTTTATTTTTAGGTTGGCCAGTTGTGAATGAACCTGCAACAACCTGGGTGATGTCTCTGTGCCTCCAAGTCTTGCCTCCAATTGCATCATGATCTTGACTACCTCAGCCTGATTCATCAACTTTTGTTGGGTGAGTGAGACTCAGATATGGGGGAACAACCCTGCAATGAACCACTTTTTGTCTTACATGTCTTGGATATGGAACGTCAACCAATCCAACAATATTTTGAACCACTGGTCATAATCTTAGACGGTTTCTCCTTCCTTATGCTTTATCTCCTTGATTTTCATAATGCATTGGGATTCTGACTTCAGCTTTTGAAAATCTTGAAGCAGATCCTTCTTGATCTTAGTCAAGGACCTCTCCTATCCCAATGGTACAATAGCCTTGTATTTCGTGTACCACGTCAAGGCCATATCCCTGAATGTAGTCTCTAGGTTTGCGATCTTAGTTGCATCATCTTTAACTCTCTTTATAGACTAGATTTCTTCATAGGTGAACCAGTGTTTCTCTGCATCATCCTTACCCATTCCATGGAACACAGAAAACCTCAGTGTACTATCTTTATTTTCCATCTTCGAACTAGGGCTAGTTCCTCTTCTCTAATTGCTATTGAATGGATCTTTCCACACCATTATTGCTTAGGGTAAAGTATTTTTGACTTCACCTTCTCCTTCACTTGTTTCATTGCTTCGGTCTTCTTCCTCTCTTTCTTCGACTCCAATATATTCACTAACTATTGTTTTTTCTTCTTGATTGAAAGTGCATAAGGGGGGTGGTACAAAGTGGGGGTAAGACCATCTTCTTATGAAACTTCTTGTGAGGTGACCCAAAGAGATATCTACTTGTAGCTATGTAAGACCATCCAATATATCAAATCATCTCCCCCACCACTAGGGGATCCTCCATATTCATTTTCTTCTGGCACACCAATGATCTATTCCATCTCTTAGTGACCCAAATGAGCACCACAAACGTGCACTCCTATCTCTGGTTTGATCTACGCACTTCCACTATGCTCTTCATCTCCCTATCTGATATGTGAATCATCACCTTGTGAAGAATCACTTTCTCCACTCAACACTTGACGTCTCTATGTTCCATCCTCTCTCCTATTCAACATAATATCACTACGCTAAGTTCTAAATCCTCTTGTGATTGGCGCCTCATAGTACTATGTGACAACTTCTCTTCTTGTCATCACATAGACGTGAGGTGCTTCCTCTTTCAATTCTATCGGTGCACCACAAATTTTCACATGTGCACTCTCTTCTCTCTTAAGTTTGCGGCATATTGCAACAACCAAAGGGTATAGGATTCATCACCTAGGAACTAAATACCACTATAGTCACTACTATTATCTGTAATGCCAAGCCTCTTCATAGGATTGTCCTCACCTGTGCTCCACTCTCACACAAGATCCTCTCCCACACCCCTTCCTAGTGTGATTTTACTCTTCATCCTGGGCATGACACCTCACTATGCACCCTTGGATAAATATTCTCTACTCCTATGTGAAACTTTCTCTCTCATCTTAGATATTCTTGCATATCTCTCATCTCTTTTTCTCCTCTGCTCCTCTGGGTCCATTCCAATCCTCACCTCATCTCAACAACTTCTAGGATCCTCCTCAATGGATCCATCTTATGTCTCTTTTTCCCCCACCTTTTCCAAACCCCCCCAATCCCTAGGGGGTTTACTTGACCATTCTATCAAGATCCATGTGCATCATTCTTATTTCTACAAAGAACATGTTGATTCAAAGTTTAATTTATTCTATCATCTTCTTCCTTGAAACTTCTTTAAACTTTATTTCAGCCTTGCTAAAAGAATCACTATATTCTATAGTGAACTCAATAATGTATCCTTCCTTCACTTGAGTTAACAAGAAATCAATATCCCGAGTACACTTTCTACCTAGCACCTTTAGGCTATCAATCTTGGCTTGATACCAAAATATTGACTCCACTGGTAAAGCAACCAAGCTGACCTCATATTGTCTCTTTAACCATTCATGCAACAGACATGGAAATTCCATGAATAAGAGCTCATTCATATCTAAGTAAATATATATGGCTTTCCATTCCTTCGTGTTCACTCGCAACCCTTGTGTCTCTCTTAGGGAAAACTCATCTTCTTTCACTTTTATCCAATCTTGAATATCCTCCTTAGTTGGATTCCAACTCATTTTTCCTCCATCGATCTCAAAAATACTTTAGGTCCCGACAATGGAACCATTTTTTGGGTTCTCCTTCATTCCACATTTGTGCATGTATCGTCCTTCTTAACACTGGAGAGTTTTGTACCCAAGGTTCATCTAGATTTGTCCAACAAAACTCCAAAGAACCGGCATATCAATTTTCAACTAAGGTCGAGGAAGATCTCACCTTATATGTAGAGAGGATCACAGAGACCATAAGTTCTTGTGACAAGGATGAAGGATTAAACATATTAAACATTATTGCAATTGGAATCCATATAAACCAGATTTGATAACCTATTTAGGACTAAGAGTTGAAACTATACACACACATATTCAACTAATTCATAACCGACACATATTAGATTAGAACTTCCATATCTTTATTACTGGAAGTATTCCATCACATCAGAGATATATAGTGCGTTGAATAACTACCTATGTCATCCATAGAATTTCATATAATTACTATATAAAACAATGAAAATACAGCATAATGCACCTTGCATTAGGACTTATAGATATCAAAGATACATGAATATATTCAAAACATCACAGGATTACAATAGGCTCAGAGTGAGCTTGATACTGGTAGCTAAGATAACTCAAAAATCTCTGACTAGTCATATAGCCAATCCACATACTAACTAACCAACTATCGATCTAAGCTTAGAGATCCTTTTTATATCTTCCATTGATGGGGAGCATTTTCTCTTTCTGCTTTTCTCCACTCGCTTATCCAATTCAACTGCCTCGCCTACTTCAAGTGCCTACCAGCACTCCACATAGACTCTATGTATCAAGGGAAATCTTAACTGCATGGCCAACTCATCTTTTGTTTGCCCCACATCTCTGTATGTTGTTGGAAATAATCATTTGGGGAGATTTCCTTATGATTCCTTTCTTGATTCCGGCGGGCATCTTCTTGGTTTTCAGTGCAACTGAAAAAATTGGACCAACACACACTTGGAGCACTACTAAAAAAAGGGGTCCAATGCACACTTTATGATATTCCTCACACATTTCCTTAGGTGTGAATAAAACTATGGAATGACCATGCACAACTTTAATTATGTGTATGCGCAAAACTGAACCCAAAACTTTGGATGGCAAGAATATTTTTCTCCTACAACTATCCCAAATTTCCTCTAGCTCTCTTCCTCTTGACCTGCCTAACCCAAGTAATGTACCCCTTCACTTTTCTTATTCCAACAGGAATCCCATTCATTTATCAAGGTCTCTCTAACATAGGTAGCTAGGAATCTCTCTATTGGGAACGCAAGGGAACTCACTACCAAGAAAACCATCAACAAAAACAACAAAAACACTTGTTGATATAGTGCAACTCACCCAGGAGTTCACTCTTTATGCATGAAAACCTCTCTCTTCAATTTCCAGCTCCAAAATTATCCAAAAATTCTCCATCATGCTCCAAAATTTGCTCAACCTTGTTGCTCTACTTCACCTTCTCTTCTCTCATATTCTTTTCTTGTTGTTCCTGTAAAAACTAAATATCTAAAACTTCTTGTTACTACCCATACAAAATTCCTCTCTTTCCCTAAGACAATTGACTTCTCACTCTGCCCAATCTTGATTGTACATTATCCCCATGCTCTCCAATAACTATAGGATATGAATCTCACACCCACCCTATGACAAATATTCAATGATTGGGCTCTCATACACTCAACCAGAAAATATAAGTTTTCTCCAAAATGACAATAAAATTCAAAAATGTGGGTTTGAATTAATACCCATAAATGATTTCTCCTTGGGCCCCACTTGAACACTCTCTAGGAATTCCCCCTCTTTGTGGATTAATCATCCCCCGTCTCTATCCATATCCCAACAATTTTTATTACATTATATTTATTTGCAATTCAGGAAAAACATTTCTCATTTACATTGCTTGGCCATAGCCACATTTATATCTACATTATGCATTAATTAAATCAGGTATTATAGTGGTAATTTTACATTCCCTACCACATTAAGCAAGGTGTGTCATCTCTCAGGAGTTGTACATGCAAAAAATCTAAAACACAATTGAAAATGCTTTAAAGTTATGTTTACTAGATATTTGTCAAATGCTTGAAATTAAATACATAAGCAAATGAAAATATAAAAATTATGTCATACTAACCTCATCTAAGAAACTATCACTAATATTATCCTCTGTTGGGTCATGGAAACTATTCCTGCAATGAGATCATTCATGAGAAACAATTATGTTGGAACTAGAATGGCCATCCTGACCTAAAGGCTTTACTTAGACCTAGTGGTCTAACATCATCAAATGATGCCTCATGATGGGAGGCTGCCACAAATGTTTTATTGAACTAAATTATGTGTCAAGGATGATATTTCCATAATAGTGACCTAAATCCTATCTTCGAGCCAAGGTGGCTTGAGGGGGGGGGGTTAAGAAATCACATAGGAGTGGGTGACCTTCTCATTGGGTTACACTTGGTAGTTGCTCGATCTTGAGGAGAGCCAAGAACAACCCCCTAGAATTCTCCAAAGTCAAAATAACTGACATAGAGATGCATAATGAACTTGGCCCATGATTTCCAAAGAAAATACAAAGGAACCTCCATGTTATTATAGGGAGGTTTATCAAATACCATAAACCATTGATCCATCTAGTTGTCTCTCCATGTTGGGTATATGCACTAGTCCATGGAAAGATTCCTCTTTCTCAGGTCAGTCGGTTGGTTGGTGTTGTAGGAAAATCTCTCTACGGACAGGTAGATCGCCTTTAAGAGCTTGACCTTAACTCTAGACAGAAAATGCTTAACATGGACACTGACTTCCTTTCAAATATATATAAACTAACACATGAGAAGGAAGGATGATAGAGGTACCTTTTATCGATGTTTGTCCCTACACACTCTGAGCTGCGCTCCAATCCTTTCGCTCCTCGCTGATTTCTATGGACAAAACAAGATACGACCGCTTCCTACTCTATTGATGTTAGCTTGAAAATAGATCTATCAATTAATGATAAGTGCATGTGACATCAGACACAAACTAGAAAGAAACAGGCCAAGCGTGTCATATTGATGAGAATAACGACAGCAGTACTTACAATCATAGATGCGAATGCAACAACTTCGTCAAGTCCTCTTCGTCTAACCCTTGCCTGAAAACTCCACAACCTAGATAACAGCAGCTTCACTGATCACTCTCCTTTGGTTGACCGTGAGTTTTCTCCAAGATCATAAGTTTCATATCTTCAGTTCTTCCCCCCTATAAACTATGTTCCAACACCACTTATGAGATCATAAGTTTGGTGTAATTCTCCATTTTGCAGTCCTCTTTCACCATTAGAAAGCTTTCTTATATAGCCTTGGAGAGGCTTTAACCACTTGAGATATCCTTGGGGAAGTTGAGGATTTGCCTCCTTCAGTTGAGGATCTTCCCTAGGATCATGGCTGGACTAGGGATTCGAGCTCAACTGCCTTCCAAGAATGAAAAGATGTTTCCCCCATTCATCTCAACAGCTTAACAACTTCCTAGAATAGGTAGCGCTCCCTCAAAAGGGCCATCAGAGCATTGTAGCGCTCCCTAGTAAGCTTTACGAGGCGCCAGTGCTCTCAAAATCTATAGTGCTCCCTCAAAAGGGCCAGGGGAGTGTTATAACACTCCCTGACAGTGAAAGGGGGAGTGCCAGTGCTCCGAGATAGTGTAAGGGGGAGCGCTCCTCTCCAAAAACTCAGTTTTTGAGGTGCTTTCATATGGAAAAAGGTTTGCAAGCCTGCTGACTCATTTCTCCTCTTCCAAATCAAATTTTTGAGGTGTTTCAAGTGTCCTTCTCATGTTGTTATAGGCACGACATAGGCATCATGGAAGTATGCTTTCTTTGACACCTATGACACTTGTGAGAAACATGCGACACTTGCGACCTTGTGAGCAAAATGCGACACTTGCGACCTTTGTAATGACAACACTTGCGACACTATCAAAGTGAGTAATTTTGACGTGTAACAGATTGCCCCTCAAAGTATGAAGTTAGAAGACAAGAACTGATAACTGAAATACTTTGTAGACATTCAAGCAAGGGTATAGACTCGGAGAACCTGACAGAAGCTGCACACAAACATCCAACAAATATCATGACATATTTCAAAACCCAAGGCAGGCATACCTATGCTTGGGTGATCAAGACTTGCAAGTTATGGCCGCCATAAAATACATTGCGGATCCATAATTGTATTGATAAAAAGGTATAGCCACCGAAGATACAATGTGGATCTATACTTTGATGACTCGGACTGATCGTAGCCACGAAGAATACACAATGGATCTACGAGATGACAAGACATAGCCACGACCAATACAAAGTGGATCTATGTTACAGTTTATGTGTTCTTTGTCCAACAGAAATTCCTTCGCAGCCTGGGCAAAGCATATATCAAAGTGATCGCTCAACCCAGGGTCTTCTTACCAATCCCAATATGGTACGAATTTGACCACGTGAATATATGTCCTGATGTCGAACATGGCAGAAACCACTTGATTTCCAGTCAATGGTGTGAACCGTTAACAAGTGCGAGGGAGATCACCATTAATGTCAATGATTCCCAAGGTACCCTAGTACATTCCAGCGAATGTGAATAGATGAGATGAGGTTGAACATCCGTGAAATCATTTGATCAGGGGTCAATGATGTAAACCCACTGTCAAATGTGAGGAGGCCTGCCATTGAGGCATGCAGGTCCCAAAGTACTAAGTAGTTTCTATGTCTGATTCCCGAATGATGTGTCGAATTCGACAGCAATAGACTCTTCGAGAGAGGGCCTTGATGTATCCCCCATCAACGACACGAAACGGACATGGAGATGTAATTGGTAGATCAAATGGACATGGACTGACACAGGTTTTGAGGCAAGATATTTGGGATGGCTGACTCTCGAGGAGGATACTTCCCTTGAACACTGAGGCACAACAGCAGAACATGACGTGGACCAAAAATATGCAATGGATACTGTGACTTGCGTCGGGTGACCCAAAGGAGTGAAAGGAACTCGAAGGATTGGCTCAGTGCAGAGGTTCAGCGGATTATGATGTGTGCAGATGACAAAGTGTCGTGTTCAAGGGCGACTCTAAGAAGTGTTGGATGATGTTCTCAAGAAACTGCTTGGCTTTCTCCTTTCAATTTTTCCCCCATCCATATAGACGAGTACCTATTTTTGATTTAATGAGCTCGAGGAGGATAACACATGCTCGATATAACTCACCTTCGGTAAGTTCCTCTTCCTTTGTTTAACGAACCGGAAGAAGTAAGGGTTTGTTCCCATATGGGCATGTCGATGTGTGTTTTAACGAGTCCAAAGACAGAAAACTCGAAGGTTTTTCGGGATTATAAAGTTTGGAAAAACACTTAAAAGAGAACTCTCTCGGTTCCTTTTTCATATAGTAGTCCAACGAGACTGAAAAAGGGTTAAAATATTGCTCGAAAGACGCCCTTTTTGACCTTTTAATGAGTGTGAAAGGAGGCAAGATCACTCGACAATATTTTCATATTTAGAGATTCTGAAAAGGGTTTAAAGTAGACTCCAGGTGGGTTCCTTTTTCATGTGTTCGTTATCCGTACAAGTCCGAAAAAGAGATAAAAGTTTACCCGGTTGCATTTTCATGTATTTACGAGCACAAGAAAGAACAAAGACTAAGCTCGGTATGCCCCCATCTTGAAAGCTGGTGGATTGACTCTAGAATGATCATCAAAAGCTGGAGACATGCCCCCCAAGCTTCAATTCATTCACTAACTTTGAGGTTGTCACCAATTTATGTGCTAGATGGAGAAAAAGGATACAGGTGGATGAAATGAAGGTTAAAAATGAGACCTAACGAAAGACTCGACTCGACATCTACGAGATCTGGCGAAGGACTCAACTTGAAGGGAAAGGTGATTGTTTCATTTTTTTAACGAGATTGACACAGGAAAAGAACTATGCTCAAGGTTCCAAGTTCGATCCCCAGATTGTTGTTTCATTTTTTAACGAGCTTGCCACAAAGAAGAGAAACTACCCTCGTAACCTCTGTTTCATTTTTTAACGAGCTTGCCATAGAGAAGAGAAACTATGCTCATGACATGCCCCCAGCATGAAAGCTAGTGGCCTTTGTTTCATTTTTTAACGAGCTTACCACAGAGAAGAGAAACTATGCTCATGAACTCTGTTTCATTTTTTAATGAGATTGCCACAAAGAAGAGAAACTATGCTCATGGTTGCCCCCATCATGAAATCTAGTGACCTCTATTTCATTTTTTAACAAGATTGCCACAGAGAAGAGAAACTATGCTCGTAGTTGCTTCTTGATCATGGCTTCCAAGAGGATAATGCTCTGGAAGGATACCATGTCAAGGGACAAAACTCGATCATGGCTTCCAAGAGATCTTCATCGGATGGAAGACAATTACTCTGTAAGGAACACATGTCGAGGGTCGTGACAAGGGTAAGGAGATCAAGCTCTAATAACCCTACCAAAGAGATCACCATGTCAACTACCGGATCCAAATCATCGGAATTTGAGGTCATGGGAGACAATGCCACATAATTGACATGCAGTGAGGGTGATACTGTCTGCATATAAGAACCACTTCGGGAGGTAACCCCACCAAGGGTGGATGAATGAAAGTTGATCAATAGTCACAATTCTTCCATCGTGAGGGAAATATATCACACGGAAAAGGGTGGATACAAGAGCTTTCATAGCATAGACATAATCCCGCCCAAGGAGTAAAGTGAAATCCAAGGGGTCTTGGACTACCATGACATCGATAAAGATAGTTTTCCCTCCCAAAGCTACAGGAAACTGAGGAAGGATCCCTAAAGGTTGACTAGTTCTTCTATTAAAAGATAACAGATTCTATGTAACCGGTGCAAGTTGTGGACAACCCAAAGCGTACCAAGCAACAGAAGACAAAATACTAACGGATGCACCTTCATCTATTAGCGTTTGAGGAACGTCCCGACCACAAACCTGTACTGTAATCTGGAAAGGAATGTGATAGGGGAGACAAGGTCCAGTTAGCGCACCCCAATCAAAAAGGATGGCTTCAATACTTGGAGGGGGTTTCACAAGAGAAGGAGGAATGCCCCCCGGCACGGTAGAGTCTGTATTAACGAGAAAAACATGGGCAGTATCGGGTTTACTCTCTAGAGGGAGAGTAGGATCGACCGATGATTGGAACGGATCAACCAATGGTGGGCTTGGATATACCACGTTGGCACTCTTCAGAGGAAGAGTGGGACTGATCGAGGAAGGGACTGGATCAGTCACTTTGACATTCCTCAAGGGAGGAATGGGATCGATCGATGATGAGACTAGATCGACCACTTGGGCACTCTTCAGAGGAAGAGTGGGACTGACCGAGGATGAACACAAATCAACCACTTTGGTGACACTCTTTTGATGAAGAGCGGGGCTGATTGATGATGGAACTGGATCAACTACTTGGGTTTGTGGTTCAATCGAGGAGGAAACTAGATTGACCACCTGATCAACCGGACTGACCGGGGATGGAACCGGATTGACCAGTCCATCAACCAATGATGGGTCAGAGGAAAGCTTATGATAACCTTTTGGAAGTTGAATTTTTTCCAAAAGAGAAGAAGCCTCATCCATGCGAGGACAAAGGTCAGAGTAATGATGACCTTTACATAACATGCAAGGGAACTTGACAGTTTTCTTCTTCTTACCAACCTCAACATCACTAGTTGACGGGGTATCATCGACATGACCGACAGAGGCCGATGACGTGGAGGACCACATTTCTAAGACCTGGGTAAGACCGAGGCAATCCCTCAGAAAATGGTCACCCTTACAAAGGCTGCAAGGGAATTTGGGTTTTGGATTCTTCTCTTTAATCTTGTTGATCTCATCAACACTCCCAATACTATTAACAGTAACTAGTTTCTTAGAGCCAGCATCTAATGTTGTTGGGGCCTTGGTCCTTTTCGGGTTCTTCTTCTTCTTCTCTTTCTGTTTCTTCTTCTTCTGATCAACCTGGCTACTTTCTTTAGAGATTTTACTAGGCGAAGAAGGAGAAATGGAAGGATACTTGATGGGCGAAGAAGGCAAAAATTCGACGTGAGGTTGATGTGTGGGTGGTGTATTGACATCCAAAGTATTAGGTGCAATTGAAACATTGGGAGGATTTGGGATCACCGGAGTGGGGAACAACCAAACTGGTAATCCAATAGTGACTCCTGGAAGACTCAGCGTGGCAACATATGGAGGACCAAATTTTCCAAATGAAGGAAAGGTATAAGGTTCCTCAGAAGAAGAGGTTCCTCCATTGGTACTCCCGGGATTCGATGCCATTATCACTAACTCAACCTAAGGTCCACTAACTAAAAGAAACAGCATATGCTAATAGAATCTAAGAATCACAACCAAGCAAACAGGACCTTCTTTCGATGACCGTACTAGTTGGTGATGAAATCCAACATCGCGTGATCAAGTCCAGAAGGGGCGGGGATAGGGTGGAACAGTTACAATGGTGACCTGCTTAACAGACTTACGCCTTGGTGCAAGCTTCCACGCAGTAATTGTGGATTTACCCTCCAAGGAGCCCGAGTGAGTTTGACCAATGTCTGCTCCAGGTACAGTGAGACTTCCCATCACCGTCACCTTGTGTAAGACCCTAAAGATTATGGCCACTAAGGTTACCAATTCGCAGTCAGCCCCTGGGCGGGAACAGTCGACAGTCCGATCCGAATGTATAGGTAGGTTATCAAGCCTGAAACCAACTAAAAGGCTTCCACGCAGTAACTGTGGATTTACCTCAAAGTGATCCCCATAATACAATCCGACCACTACAATCTGTTAAACCACGGAGGGTTAGTCCCCGTATCTTACCCGAATGCGACCTCGTGCGTAACCCCTGTGTGAGAGGGGGATCCCAGGTAGACTTATACGATAACTAAATTTACTCTCCCTAACTCAGGATGCTACTGTTTGTTTTAGAAACTTTGGAGAGTTATGCTCACAGCCCTAATCCAAAGTACTAAGCCTAGTCTATTGTTGGTGGTGTTGTTCCTGAGTCTGTACTAAGGCTTAAAGTACAGTGTCAAGGCATCCGGAAGTATGGTAATGGTTGATAAAGGATTTTACTAACCTTCGGTAGGGGAAGCTAATGAGGATTTCTGCATTCACGCTGTCTGGCTTCCAACTGTTCCTGGGTTGCGATGTCTTGTTCAATGGCCGCCCATGAATGTTCTAATTCTTCCCGGGTATTAGCAGTTCTAAGGGTCGTACTGAAAAGACTTAACGTGATATTAGTTTGATCTGATATCCCGAGTTGAATATTAGGTTGAATTACCCTGGGTATAGTCATTGAGGAACAGTTAGAGTATGGAAATAATTTAACGAGAGATTTTAATGGCTGATTCAATTCGGTCGAACATAAAAGAAGTCTTCGTGTGAAGAACGAAATAGGACTACAAACGAAAGGCCCTTTCCTGTAACTGTATGATTTTTCGTAAAAGGTGTGAAATGAGAGAAGAACATCTAGTTGTAAGTAACGTAAAATTCTTATCGGTAAAAAACACACATATACATGGAAGAAGAAATGAACGTAATTGACATGGTGCAAGTAAACACAAAATCCTGTAACTGTAGCTTGGTCTTACACCTGCTGATAGCCGATGCAGAGGAAGGACAAGGGACAATTACTGTAATATGAACTTGCTTCACTATACTAGTAGTTGCACTAAGTTATAGTGATACCTCTCAATTATGTAGAGAAAAATGAAAAGAAACAAAGAACATAATACAAACTAATTATGTAGAGCAAAATGAAAAGAAACAATGAACATGACAAAACAAACTTGAGATACAGTCGGGACAGAATCAGGAATCTTGAATTTGCTTTGCATTAACTTTCTTCACGAGAGAATTTTGTTACAATGGGTACCAAAAAGTCCAGCCCCGTGTTCTTCTTTCTCTGTTCTATTTATACAAAAGGATGTCAGGCCTTTTCTTTACATGAGTCGGCGCATATGATACACTTGTCCCGAAAATTAGATACAAGCTGTGGCGGTTCCGTTTGGCAGCTGTTAGGAGTGAAACCGCTCCATCTCTTCAACTCCGTTTTCAAAGTGCGCCAGTTGCTTGTTTTTGCATAGAATCGGTGCATATCCTACATTTGTCCAGGAATTGAGATATGAGCTGTGACGGTTCTGCCTGACAACTGGCTTCAGCAGAATAGCAGTCTCGGGCTAATTGTGGAAGTTGATTTCCCATGTATGCATCGACAATATTAAGGGTGTCGAGTTGTGTGTTGGGTCGAATTAGATGCTCATTAATTTGAGCCATCCCTACTCTGTCCATTTTAGAGATTTCCACCAAATCTCTCTCATTTTTCTCCTTTATGTCAAGGGAGACCCGCTCCATGTTTATTTGCCTCAGTGTCTCTGTGTCTCCTCCATTCTCCATCCCTAATAGTTCAGCGCTTATGTTTTTGAAGGTCTCTTCGAGTGAATTCGTCACTTTTTTTGCCTGCTCCTTGCCCAAAGCAATATCATGCTCCCAGTTCTTTAACAAAATATTACCCCTTGTCTGTTCGGCAATGGAAAGCCCGGGGGTTCCTACCGAAAACCTGTTATGGGTAGCTAGCACTGCTTCCTGGAAGACGACCCGAGAAGCTTCTGCGCTTCTTTCCTTGACAACAAGATTCTCAGAAATCTGATTCATCAACAAGCAATCCTTTCGAAACTCCCCGATTTTATTTAGTAGGCTTTGTTGAGCAGAAGAGACCCTGCTCCGAATGTCGATTGCTCGAGATTTGGCAATCTCGACGTCAATCACCTTGCTTTCTGTGACCTCTAATTGAGCCTGTAATTGTGTGATTGTATCCTTTTGGTGGTCGAACTGCACCCGACCATCTCGGATGACTGAATTTGCCTTCTCGATATTGGTCTTGAGGAACTCGATCTCTTTCCTATCGGCCAATTGGGCCAGCTCTATCGCTCCACTTGCTTGGATTTTAGCATCTTCGGCAGCTGAAGCTATTCGAGCTTCAAGAGTCTTGATCAGGCGATTTTTCGCTCTGAGCTGCCTCTTTAACATTTCGACCGAGAACTGATTTTCTGTTGCATATGCTCCCAGCGTTCCTGCAATTTCAGTGGAAAATTCATCCTTCTTTTTGTTTCCCCCATCGGTCATCACCTTGAATCTTTTAGCTGTAGATTCCCCTTCTTGATAAAATTCTCGCTTTACTACAGCTTTCCTCTTTTTGTCAAAAAAGAATTCATTCGGAGGGAGTTCCTCTGCCCTTATAGGCCTCAGCTCCTCACCAAATATCCATCCTTCACTGACGCTTCCCTGTGCCGACTGCAATGGTGTTACAGAGGTGATGGTTTGCCCGATCTTATTGGCACTCTTCCCCGGTGTGCTGAGTGGGTCCTACGCTTTCGTGGGATCGGAGGTCTTCGTTCTCGTCTCCGGATTCTGAGTTTTCGGTGGGTTTGTATCTTTTATTTCCACCTCCGGATTCTTCTCCTTAGGAGGATCATCATTTTCCTTTTCTGTTTCGGGGTTTTCCCCCTGCTCAGGGCTCTTCCCTTTGTCTGGATTTTTCTCCTGTTCAGGGGTTTTCTTCCTTTCGGGACTCTTCTCTTTTTCTCCTCCCTGACGTTTTTCGGGGTTAGAGGTTTGCCCCTCAGAAATTTCGGCTTCTTTTTGTTTATCTTTAGGAAGTCCCAAACCCCCCAGTACAATGGGGAGACATCGCTTCCTGTTTGCCTGGAACTTTAAGACAAAAGCCCTGTCTTCGACCGCTAGGGATTCGATTCGGTATTGCACTTCCGAATAGGATCTGGCGCCTCGGAAAACATCATCCGAAGGCGAGGATTCGTGTTCGAACCTCTTTAAGCCACAATTTCCTAAATGAGTACTTACGATCCTCTGTGGATCATGCCTTTTATATTCAATATAGGCCAAATTTAAGCCTTCTAAAGCTGCAGCCTCAGCTTTGGCATGTCCGAAATCGAGCAGGGAATATGAATTAAGACGGATAGGAAAAGACGGTCATACCTTCTTTGCTGATGCTTTTAGTTCTTTGCTCACGCCGCCGATTACTGTCTGCCGAGCAATCTCACGACACGCCAGCTTATCGGGGATAAATTGCAGGAGAGCCATAGGAGGAACAGTAGCTCCGAATACTCTCAAATAAGAGAATTCTTCTTCCACGTACCAGTCTGCGATCTGGCTTAGGTTTGCAGCAATGCCATCTGAGATGCGGGGTGGCAAAAGACAAAAAATAGTGACATGCAAGGGCACCACAACCCAATTAAAAATTTCATAAATAAACTCATTCGCATTATTTTCCCATAGTTTATCGTGGTATTCATGCACAGTTTTTTCTCCGGATGGACTCCAAGCCCAATTCATCAAAGGAAAAGGCGTCAGGGAGCATATCGCGTCCATGATATAAGCGGACATGTAGAATCTGGACGGCTTCCCGGCTGCCTTCTGCTCCTGGTACTCGGTGATTCTGTTGAACAAATTATCAGAGAGTATCTTGGCCCAATCGAATGTGGAACCTTCGGCTACCCGAAAAATGAGGGGTACCCATTGGACGAAAAAATGAGCAGTGTCCTCCACTCCGAAGAGCCGACAAGTCATCATGGCCACATATTTGTAGTTTGGTTCCAACGAAGAAATTGAATACACACCTTCGTTGTTCACCCTGAATGTGGCCGAACGATATACCCAATCCCTTATCAAGCCTGGCAAAGTCTTGTCAAATTCTTTGCACTCCTTCTCTTTGAATTCTGCGAAGAATTCTTTGCCCAGTATGTATTCAGAGGTCACTGGAAGCTTGTACATAGCCTGGATATGCTCGGGCCTAAAAGTCCCAATCCTGGCCCGTCTGTCATTCAGAATAGTTCTGGAAGGCAGGTCGACGTAATCCAATGCCCATCGGATCATATCGTAGTATGGGAGCAACCGAGGTCTGGTTGCCACCAAGTGCATTTTCGACTGAACAATTGTCTTGAATTTAGTGTTCATGTCGTCCTTCACAATATCATAGTTATAGTCGTCAGAATCTGAACAATTCACTAACTCTGATTGCAGGATATTTGTAATAGAAGACCAGGTAGATACTGAGCCGTCTGTATGAGGCTAAGTATCCACGACGTTGTCCGAACCCTGTGCGGCGACTTTGACATTTGCTTTAGCTCCTCTCCTGGGTGCCATAGCTGAAGCTAGTTTTTTCGTTCTTCTGTGATAAACCTGCGTATACATACAGAGGCTAGTTTACTCGGAGAAATCTTGCTCTATACGCTTGATAAGAAATGTTTTCTTTTTAACAAATAAAACAAGGTTTCGTATATATTTTGAAAACCCTGTACTTTGTCATCAGTCCATCAAATCGCGAATAAAACCAGATTAATTGAAAAAATCCGATCTTATTTTCATCGTGGATTTACCCTAATTTCTCATTAATGTAATGAATATTGGGCCGCTTGACAGGTACTCTAGTTATGGAGAGTAAATGAATGAACACCTCGTAGAGTGTGCCAACCTTGAAGCGCGGGACGTAATCCGTTTGATTTTAAAAAGTTTCCAATTTTAATGACTTATAGCTTTCCTCGTTTTTCGTCATCTCGTGAATTTCCCTTTAACGTTTTGATTTTGTAACTCGCGAGACTGCGAGTTCCGACCTTATCATTAATTAAACATAGTTTTGATGCGGTGGATCCTTAATGATATGATTAACTCAATCGCCAGATCGTGACTCGGGAGCTTGAAGGAAAATTTTTAGGAGATTGATACGCCGAGTCGCGATATTGCGATGCGGCGATAATTAAAGCTCAATATAATCATGTCGCAACTTCGCGAATCGGAATTTTGAGCACTTCAATTTTATGAAAGAAAAAGCCGAGAGGCGATGTGCCGAGAACCGAGTTTAACTATGGTTAGTTTTTTACTCATGGTTCTTGACTATGGTTATTCGAAAATTATCGTGTTCTCGGCTCTCGGGGCTGAGAAAACAACAATTTAGAGTCGAGAAATGCCGAGGCGCGAAACCCCGACGATGCTTAATCAAGGGTTAAAGGTCTTGTACTATTCTTGACTTGGAGGAAAATTAGAACCGAGTTCGTATTCTCGCGACTCGGGACTTGTGAATTCAAGAAATAAGGTGTTCGACTCGCGAGATCGCGAAACTTTGAAAAATCCTAAGGTCAAACACACTTGCGAAAAACGGACCCTTTGTAAGAGACAAAGCATTATTATTCAGGCAACAAAAGTTTTTTCAGAGTTTTGTGACTTCGGGACGAAAGGGAAAAGAAAAACAATTTTAAAACTTAAGTATCAAAGTTGAAAATTGCGCGAAGCAAACAAAACAAAGGCGGCTCCAACAGGTGGAGAATCCTAGAAAAGAAAAAGTTATAGATAACTTTTAATTAGCGTTGATTTTATAGCTGTTCTTTACGCAAAGGGGTGCATGGAAGTGAAACGAATGGAATTATGACTTAGACCCAAAGAATGCATTGAATATGATAAGATGTCATTTCTTTTCGATGAACATCTATCTGAGGGAGAGAGAAAGTTCTTTTCACTAACAAGCCCAAATGCGGAGTGTCCCCAAACGATTCTTTTCTCAAATCAAATCCTAATGTAATGCAAAAAAATTTAAATGCCTTCTAATATGCACAATCAATCAAAAAAATGTCTTTTGTTGTTTGCGTATGAATGATGATCAATGCAATACAATGCTCGTCTTGCTAATTATCTTTCTTGGTATGAATGAAAACCAAACTAGCGCAAGCAAAAGTCACACAAACAATACACCCTTTCGTAGCAATCAAAACGAAAAAGCGAAAGAAAAGAAACAATCAAAGAGAAAAACAAACTTCACACCCAAAAGAAAAAGGTTGAAGAACAATGACCTTGACTGAAATCAAGATAAAGAGGTCTATAGGCCTTTGATGACCTTCACTAGGGTTTTTACTCAGTTGATGAGGAGAGAAAAACAATGCATGGGTTTCAAATTTCACTCAACAGGGAAAAACTCAATGAAAATGGTGAAGAAGGCTACAAGATCCAACTAATGAGATGTTTATTCTTCAAAAAGACAGATGTCAAGGCTGAAAGGGAAGAAACATTGACTCACAAAGTCACCTAGTAGATGAGACACAGAGGCAAAACCTAAACAAAGCAATTCTAGAAGGTTTTTTGGCCAAAAAGAGGTTGGCGCTCTGTTGCCAAAGGCAAGGAGCATTATAGAACTTTGTGCAAGGGTATGGGGTAGCGCTGGCACTCTGTTAACACTAGGATAGGGGGGCCAGGGTCTAAAATCCCCAGAAATGTCAAAAAATTCCAAAAATTGGGATTCAAACTTGACAAGTATGTTGAGTGTGATAAGGTAAGGAGATAATCAGCTTATGAAACTAATCAAAAGAGGAGTAAACCAGGTCTAAAACAATCAAGGGATAGAACAAGTTCAATGAGGAGAAAATCGAAACAAGAGGTTTCGATTTGAGGCTATCTCCCCAGCGGAGTCGCCAGTTTCTGTTGTAGTAAAATTTTCCTGCGGATAGGTAGATCGCCTCTAAGAGCTTGACCTTAACTCTAGATAGAAAATGCTTAACATGGACACTGACTTCCTTTCAAATCTATATAAACTAACACATGAGAAGGAAGGATGATAGAGGTACCTTTTATCGACGTTTGTCCTCGCACACTCTGAGTTGCGCTCCAATCCTTTCGCTCCTCGCTGAGTTCTGTGGACAAAACAAGATACGACCGCTTCTTACTCTATTGATGTTAGCTTGAAAACAGATCTATCAATTAATGATAAGTTCATGTGACATCAGACACAAACTAGAAAGAAACAGGCCAAGCGTGTCATATTGATGAGAATAATGACAACAGTACTTACAATCGTAGATGCGAATGTGACAGCTTTGTCAAGTCCTCTTCGTCTAACCCTTGCCTGAAAACTCCACAACCTAGATAACAGCAGCTTCACTAATCACTCTCCTTTGGCTAACTGTGAGTTTGCTCCAAGATCATAAGTTTCATATCTTCAGTTCTTCCCCCCTATCAGCTATGTTCCAACACCACTTATGAGATCATAAGTTTGGTGTAATTCTCCATTTTGCAGTCCTCTTTCACCATTAGAAAGCTTGCTTATATAACCTTGGAGAGGCTTTAACCACTTGAGACTAGGGATTCGAGCTCAACTGCCTTCCAAGAATGAAAAGATGCTTTCCCCATTCATCTCAACAGCTTAACAACTTCCCAGAATAGGTAGTGCTCCCTCAAAAGGGCCATCAAAGCATTGTAGAGCTCCCTAGTAAGCTTTAGCGGGCGCCAGCGCTCTCAAAATCTATAGTGCTCCCTCAAAAGGGCTAGGGGAGCGTTATAACGCTCCCTGACAGTGAAAGGGGGAGCACCGGCGCTCCGAGATAGTGTAAGGGGGAGCGCTCCTCTCCAAAAACTCATTTTTTGAGGTGATTTCATATGTCAAAAGGTTTGCAAGCCTCCTGACTCATTTCTCCTCTTCCAAATCAAATTTTTGAGGGGTTTCAAGTGTCCTTCTCATGTCGTTATAGGCACGACATAGGCATCATGGAAGTATGCTTTCTTTGACACCTGTGACACTTGTGAGCAACATGCGACACTTGCGACCTTGTGAGCAAAATGTGACACTTGCGACCTTTTTAATGACGACACTTGCAACAATATCAAAGTGAGTAATTTTGACGTGTAACAGTTGGTTCTACAATCAATTAATAATTGAACAATACTCTCTTTGCTTATATTCAATTTTTTGACATTTTTCATACCAATTCTAGTTGAGTAGTACTATCTCACCCTAGCTGGATATTCAAATATATTATATAATTGGCCACGAGCATGGCCAGCGGAAGAAATGATGGTGTCAAATGAAGTGACCAATGAAATAAAAGATGGCTTGATCGTGTTCATAATCCCCCCAATTAGATTTTCAAGTTCATGTAGAAATTGATTAATTTCATTGTATGTGTTTTGTGGGGAGTTATGATTTGGGTTTTCATCGAGTCTTTATTTTTATGGTTATAGAATAACAATTACAATTAAACAATAATAAAAAAAATTAAGAAAAAAAAGGTAAATTTTTTATTTTTATAAAATTTAAAAATTATAAAAATCAAATTTAAAATCAAATAACTCCAGTGTTTTGTCCTTTTCCTAATCCATTTTTTTATGTTTAGATGATGAAACATTCTCGTAAATAAAGGAAAAATCACCATGAATTAGTAAAAAAGTGAAGAAAAAAATATCAAAGTTTTTTTAAAATAAAATGTGCATGTTTTTGAAGCAATTGTATGTTCCCTCTTAATTGATCCAAAGGCTTAACGACTCTATAATGTATTGTGCACATCCCCTTGATTCAATTTTTCATTGCATTCACCAATTTAAAAAATATCCTAATTACGATAACTTTTTAGAAACTTCCTTTTTATAAATTGTTTTTGGCACAACAAGCATCCAGAGAAAAGGCGAGGAGTTTGTGCCTTAGTAAGAATTACAGAGAAATCAAGGTCCATGGGCCAAGCTCAAGGATAAAAATAATTAACAAATCAAATAGTCATAGGACATATCAATGGAATAGAATAATGTAACTAGTAGATAGGAGGAACCCTCACAGTGTTGTAAAGCTCCATAGAGTAAGGACATACATTGTTAATAGGATGAGAGAGAGATGTTAGGGTCGAGAAATTGCAGTTAGTGGATTATGATTGATGCAACTCTCCCTCAAACCTAAAGCTAACATATGGGAGTCGTTCGAGGGATCATAAGTATGTCCTAGCACCCGCATATCACAGTCGCTACATTAGGATTTCCCACTATATTGATTTCCTCAGTGGGGTGTAGATAATGTAGATAGAGAAAGATAAGTTTTAGGGGGAAAATGATGGTGGCCATTCATGGTTGTAGGCCTTCTTGAGGTAGTTATGCATTTATGACCCAGTAGGATGAAAAAAAAAGATGGGAGGTATCAATAGATCCTATGAATTAAGTGTTGCAAATTGAGAGAATATATCAAGTATATTTTGAGGGTCCATCATGATATAGATTGAGAGGATATATAAAGATAATGCTAAAGTTCCAGGGACATAGTAATAATAAATAAATAGTACTAAGGGATCAACCCATCATTTCTACCTCATAAGATCTCATCTAGTCACGGAGCCCCTGGAAAGAGTTTTTGCGGCTACATTGGAGCTGCACACAAGATGCTACTACAACCATGATGATGTTCCCAAGTGCACAAGAAAGTTCTCTCTCGCAAAGAAAGGTGATCAACAACATTATGGATGGTGGATGTTAGGTTCACAATTGTTGGCCCTTAACCAAGTTTTGAGGAAACATTGGTTGTGTTTGACCATTTTTGGGACTTCGACAGGCTGGTCAAACATGGAGTGCTCAGGGGGAGCTGAGATCATGGGATCTCACTTGTTTTGCAAGATTGTAGACCGAGTAAAGGGTTTACTAGGGTTTATGTAATGGATTATGGGATGTCGGCCCATGAATTTACCCATGATTAGGCATTTTTGTAAATGTATAAATAAATAGTAGCTAAGAAATGTAGGTGGTGTTGTTTTTGGGGATAGCCATTAGCTTAGTGCATGACTAGTTGTCTTTGTGCAAGAGTATATTAAGAATTATGGAGCTAAGCACAATTTTTTTGTAATTTTCTTTGTGCATATGCATTGTATGTAAGGCTCTATGTTTGACAGAGGAGTTGGCTCTATTTCTTGACTTGGTTTCGGGAAGGAGGATCCGGTGCACAATGCATAGATCTTCTGTCCTCTGCGGAGTTTGGCTTTGTGGCTTTGTGCATAGGAGTGATTGAATGTAAGAAGATTGAAGGCTAATAAAGAAGAAGAAGAAGTTGGTGGACGTATCCCTATAGTGAGGTGAACCACGTATATATTGTGCTTTGATGTGCTTTGTGCGATGTTGTTGATGTTGTTTATGTTGTTAGTCTGCGTAGTGTGTTGAGCATTGTATATGTTAAGATAGATCTATGGATGCTTAGTGCCTTAGTGATGTTGAATGTGCTAGATATGATATAATGCTATGTGCTAAGTGATTGGAAGTGCTTGATATTTATTTTTACTACGTTTATATGTATTTAGGGTTTAATATGCGATGTGAATGAGACTCGTGAACTAATGCATCTTGTTATCTAAGTGTTATGTTAAGCATTGTAATCACATATCTTTGTCCTAGCTTGATTGTAGACATTTTTGTCCTACAACCCCCCTTGCCTCTACCTTGGGTGAGACTTCATATACTTCATAGGTGTTGCCGAAAGGGCCAGTAGTTAGGGTTTTGTTGGTGCGTTGTTATTGCATTGAACCCTGGGTCTGCCCCTCTGCCAACAAATGGTTCTGTTTCCAGGACCTAAAACTGTGATTACTGGGAACTAAAGAAAAGAGAAATATTTGTGTGTAGATATCCTGTTGGAGTGCACAGTATTCTACTTGAATTGTGATGCTCTGTGCTAAGTAAGAAACTTGTGATCTGAAAAAAAGAGCTAAGATCTTAAATCTTTGTGCTTTGGTAAGAGTAAGATAAGTGGAAATTTTTGTTTCAAAAGCATGAATCTAGGTATGTTTGACAGATTATGTCCTAGTCTAAAAGCTAGGGAATAGTTAGAAGAAAGAGTTGATCTGAATAAATTTGATATAAATAGAGAAAGATATGTTATTTATATGCATAAAAAGAGTTTTTGGACTAATAAGTGGATGCAGGAACCTAGAAATAATTTTTGTAGATTGCAGTTCCAGCACTGTGATTCCAATGCGCAGTACAGGAAAGGTTGGGGATCATTTAAAAGAAAGAGAGGATTGACACTGTGTTATAATTACAGAAGACCCAAACATCTTGCTAAGGAATTCCCTAGTACAGGTCCTATTTGTCTTTGTTGTAAAGCTCTTGGTCATGATGTTGAGGATTGCCCATGAATGATTTCTAAAGTTGAAAAGATGAACATGAGACAAGAAAAATATGAAGAAGGTCAAGGGGCTAAGGATATGTTAGAGAATAAGAAAGAGAAAGAATCATAGATTATGTTGTTACAGTTGAAAGAAGCATGAATGATCACAGAGACATCAATTTACCAAAGATCCTGAAAGTAAAACAGTGCATAGTTACAAGAATAGAAGACTTCGACAGAGACTTTGCATTGGATGAAGAAACACATGTGAATATTATGCCAGAAAGAACTTGGGAAATTTTGGGAAAACCTGCTATGGTACCTTCATTAGGAAGGGTAGGCTTGTTTAAAGGAAAGATTATAACCCTATGTGGAAGAGTTACTAATGTGCCTATGATTTCTCATGAAACATCGACTGAAGAAGAATTTGAAGTCATTAAGTTTATTGAGAACAATGCCCCCTTTCCACTTTTGTTAGGAAAGACTTGGATTGAGAAGGATCATATCAGAAACAAAGTAGAGGAGGAAGCTACAGAACAAAAAAAGCAAGAACTAAGGGTCTTCATAACGAGAAAAATAGAGCGACTAATAGAAGAACAAGAGGATAAGTCGAAGCAATAGAGGGCAAGAGAATTAGCTGTCGAAGTTGAAAGAACACAGGAAGACTTGAAGAGCCTACCCATGCAAGAAAGAAGTATAACCACCTTGGAAATAGTAAGAGAAGGGACATTAACCTTAGAATATGTAAGAGCAAATCAGCAGTGCGAAGTCACTTTACTAGGAGAAGATAAGAACAAGAAGAGGATTCCAGAAACTGTAAGAGAAGCTCAGATCATAGGAAAGAAGGAAAGGAAGATCAACAAGAAGAAAGCTAATCTAGAAAAACTACAAGAAGCTACAGAGAACATAAGGAAGACTTTGTAGGAGACAGGTCTGCAGAAGTTGAACCTCACTAGAATAGCAGAACCACACAGAATGGGACTTCACCCTGGCGAAGCTATATGACCGTCGAAGGCACCCTGACCATTATAATGACACTCCAGAATGGCTAGAAATGAAGTTGTTAATGGAAATACCGACGTTGGACCATTGAGACCGTGCCATAATGGACACATTCACATTAATGGATGCATTCCTACCCATTGGAGGAATCTGTTATGATGCTTGCTTATTTAACCCGTCGGACGCTGTGTCGAGACCACTTTTTGCCAAACGTGATTACCCAAGATAACAGAGAATCAATTGTATATCGTGTTGTGATTTCTATACCTCGCCATCCATTTGATTACCTCACTTGTCCATTCACCTACCTGATCTATTTGGTTACAAGTGTGAATGTCGGGTGAACCTAGTGCGTTAGAGAAGTCTATGGAGGAGATTCTTGTGGACCTCATGGTTGAGAAAGTTATCTCTATAGGAATATAGGCATCGTCAACTAGTGGATTACAAGCATCCCCTTCGATTGGACATTGTTCTAGCCATGCTAACCCCAAAGCTGAGAAGTGAAGCGAGCATCATGATGATCTAGCTAACGTGAAGCAAATCCTGTTGGTCTTGCTAGATTATATACTTCCTTTGGCTGGTGCGATTAACTGCAACAACATCCTATATGAATTTGGCTACACATTGATCACCGTGTACATCCCGAAGGGGATACACTTAGATGGAACCCAGTTGGGACAGATCCCAGCTCTAAAGAAAAACGATTTCAACCTCGATGATAGAAAGAACTATGTGATGCTCGAGCCCCATAGACACCAAATGAATATGACTGGGAAGAAGCCTTGGATAGTCTCCCAACCATGGATAAAGGAGCTCGCATAGTCCACAATACTAAATGTAATGAAGATTCCTCACTTTGGCCGACATCAGGAGGTTAACGCTTGCGTTAAACTCCTCCTGTCATGTTATCATGGAGGATATCTATGGCTCGACAGGTGCATCATTGTGGATCCGACACTGATCCACCTGATCACAGGACTGAGCATGCAGGGACCAGAACCTCAATATTTTTATCGAGGGAAGACTTCAAATCACTCCCTAGCACAACACATAAAGGAGGATTATGGCGATGTAGAAAAGGGAAAGCGAGGCTACAAGTTATCCTCTTCCAGTATGGCGCAGTGTGCCTCGCTTGCCAACTTATAGCTGGAAATCTTTTCATAAAGAACCATGTGACACAGGTCACTGGGTTCATAGTAGACCTCCCAGGGAAGTGCGTAGAAGGAATGAAAATGAACTGGGCAAGTTACCTCATCAATGAGCTCAAGAAGGATTGTCACGAAGCGCAAGATCAAGGATATGAGTTCCATTTTAGATGGCTACTCGCGTTGATTGCATTTGTCTCTTGGAAAATTCCAAAAGGAGCAGCCTTCCCGGAGATTGAGCCATTGGAGCCGTTGGCCACAAGGTTTTCCACCTTGTGGTACACGAATGATATGGTGAAGCAGTGGAATTCCAACATTGTGTTCCATGCCTACTACCAGCTACCGAAGCATGCTATTGAGGCATTTCTGTGCATGACACCAAACACATTGCATCAATATAGACCACTATCAAACTTTTTCACAAACCAACACTTCATCTATATTATTGCGTGCAGGGACAAGAGCAAGGAGGAGTTACATTCCTACTATAAGCTTATCAACGAAGACATGGAGGATATCACCAAAGCATGGTCGGAGGAGTTCCTTGTACTAGTTGAAGATGCAGATCTCTTTGACACGGACATCATAGGAATGCCCATGGTCACCCAAGTCGACCATGTCAGACAGAGCAATGCAAAGAAAAAGAAAAAAAAGGTAGAAGTCCCGCATATAGAAATTGATGAGGAGGACAACGCCTCTGAGGAAGAAGGATTTGGCTCACCAGAAGGAGGAGGAGAAGACCAAGGTAATGGACAAGGAGGAACACAAGAAGAAGGTGAAGCTACACCAGCTTAGGATCTCCCCATTGGAATAGAGACTTCACAGAAAAGGAAGGCTTCTCCAGAAAAACCTTCGGCAAGAAAGAAGACATGCGCCAATAAGCTCCAGTCGAAGAATGTGCTCATAGAGGACGATGTTGGTCTAATCATCGCAGTAGTGGAGGATGCTTAAGAGGATATCTTTCATAGACATGGAGCGAAGAAGGAAACGTTGTATGAATGAATCGAGAAAGAGCTAAAAGACATACAACAAGATATTCATTCGAGCCACGCAGTATCTATTGTGCCTTCTTCATCGAAGATTGCAAAATTGGGGGATGAGCCCACCCAATTATGAATATTAGCAGATGCAACAGAGGCTCAACATCATCAAGTCCAAGAAGAAAAGGAGAAGGCTACTGTTCAGCACTTTAATTTTCTAATTGAATGGAAAATCAAAGTGTTCAATATAAATTGTCAACCTAAGGAAGTCTGTTATTTCAAGATAATTCTGCACAATCTATGCTAGATTATGAAAGCATCTCTAATCTAATTGTAGTAGGGAAGATATTTTTAACAAAACAAACAAAAAATATCACTAACACAGTTGTGTTGATATAGCTAGAGTGCTACAGAATTAAAATCATAATTGCAATCTAAACTGATGAATATATAAAAACCCTGAATTGCCTACCCTAATCTAACCTTCTAATTTACTTTTGCAGAAAGAAACTCTATACTATTGCAGAAAGGAATTCTACTTATTGCAAGAAGCTACTTCACACTTTTATTTCTCCAAAACAAGATTTTAACCTAATGCAGACAAAGGAAAAATAGTTCTCCAACAATGTTCAACAACTTATTTCTAATTCTCATGAGACAAGTTTATGTGCATTTACCAAGAGGGAACTAAACTGTAACAACAGTTGTATTCCAGAAATATCTAACAGTTAAATCATTCATAAAAATGACTAATCTAGAATTCAAAATAGAGGGGAATCAGTGAGGAAGGTGGGCCCTTTCCTTCTCACTGAATCCACTCAAAGAGATAGGTTACAGTCTGCTAAAGAAATTCAATCCACTCTTTCATTCAATTGCTAGAAAATGTATGAGTACAATAAGTGCTACTTCTCTTTCTTTCTTGTCAAAGGAAAAAGACTAACAATCCTTTACATTACAAAAGCTTTGTTATTTAAAGTTAGAGTCAATCAATGTTCAGCAACATAACAGTCTTGAGAATCCCTGATTCTCAAGCTGTTCGTTAGATATCATTAATACAAAATCTACAATTCTCCTTGATCAACATCAAGAGCCAACATATCTAATCAACAGGTGTTGCAGCAGTCGTAAAACAACAGGACTGATGGCGTATGTTGTAACAACTTCCAATATTAACAGGCTTCTATCGTAGCAATTGTGTAACAGCTTCCAGGATTGGTGGCATCCATTACAGAAGTCATGTAACAGCTTCCAAGATTGGCGCATAGCTATAACAGCAGAGAATTTCTCAAAGTGGGATGTTCTAACATTTTGATCATTAGTTAAATCATTTCATGGGTAAAATATGTGAACATTACCAATCAAACATGCTAAGTAAATGAAAATATAAAAGCAAGATGACTAGTTCATACCTTAGGAAAAAGGGTCTTGGTACTCATTATAATAGTCATTTAGCTTAGGAATGAGAAGGTTGAATGTTCAAAAGATGTAGTGAAAAAAAAGGACATTTATGGGTCCTAACATACCCCCCAACTGAAGAAATTTCATGTCCTCATGAAAAACACATTAAAGCCTTACTTTGTAACTGAAGTAGATAACTATCTCCTCCAGTGCAAAATTTCTAAGTGTCGATATTGAAGAATGTTGTGTCAAAAAGGAAAATATGTTGTGTCAACAATCTGTTTGAGTTTCTTTATTCTTGAGAATGGAAGCAATTTGAGTTTCTCAAGTAACAACTCATGAAGGGAATAGAGGTTCTTGTTTGCAAGCATCTATTATACCAACAACTGATTTATGACGATAAGATCTCCTCTGTTTTACTGATTTTTGTGTAGCAGTAAGTTCATGCTTTGTCTTGACTAAGATAGTTGTTGGTCCTGTAGCAACTGGAACTTTGACTACCTCATATCCTGCCTCATAGTAAATTTTTCTGCACTCAAAACACATGAGTTCTTTGTTTCTGCCCATAACAACTTTTTTCAGTTCTAGGATGTCCAAGGTTATCCCATCTAGATTTTTCTGTCAAGCAGCTGCCACCTCCTGTTTCAAGGTTTTTAACTCTTCTTTGAGGTTATCATTCTCAGTAAGTAGTGCAACAATATTGGAATTTTTTGTATTCTTGATCTTTTTCTCTATTTGGGAAAATAATTGGGCAAGTGGCACATCCTCAACATGCCGTGTAGCTGGTTCTTGTGTAACAGTTGTGTCTGTCAGGACTGGTTCTTGTGGATCAGTATCAACATGGGCAGTTGGTTCTTGTGTAACATTTGTGTCTGTCAGGACTGGTTCATATGGAACAGTATTGACATTGTCAGTTGGTTATGATATTAATAGCTCTGGTGGGACAATCTTTTGTGGAGCAGTTGGTTCTGGTGTAACAACTGTATCTGTCAGGACTGGTTCTTGTGGATCAGTCTCAACATGGATAGTTGGTTCTTTTGGAACCATCCCTATATCAACCATAGAGGATAGTGGACAAAGAATGGGAATAACCTGCTCCATATCTTGCCATCCAATTGTAGCTTCGACAAACTTGGTGGACCTGGTTCTTCTCCTGGTTAACATAGAAACGAAAGTAGTAGCTTTCTTCTTCGTTGCCAAAGGAGGAATGAGGTGTTCTTCCTCAACCACACAAGGAGGATATTCTTGTATACTGGGGTCTATAATGATATGGACATTGTCAATGGACATAGGATGTGCAAAATCATCAGGTGGCACCGATGATTCTGCTGCGAATTGGGTACATTCCTTTTGAAAGGAGAAGATATTTTCCTGAAGTTTTGTGCATAAAGTAAAACCTGTATTTGTACCTCTGTATAATTCTCTGTCACAGCAGCCAGAGGGTTTTGATTTTCTATTGATCCAATTTGATCAAGGGATCTTTGAGGTTTTCTTTTGAATGGACGTTTCCTTTTCTGCGAAGATGCATAGGTAATGATAGTAGGTTCTTGATTGGCTAAAACAACAATAGGAGAATCTTGTGTGATTGCAACAACAATAGGAGGGGTCTATGTGATTATTGGTGCCACAATAGAGGAGGTAAGTGGTCTTGATGTTATAGTGGACCGTGCTATCCTTGCTCCCTTTTTAGGTAATGCAGAGATAGGAGCAGGGGTTTTCTTGTCAAAGGAAGGGGGTAGGATTTTAATAATCGGTGTTGCAGCCAAGTGTTGTGACACATGTTTTGGTCGAGTGGTTGGCTCTTCATATGTTTGTTCATCCATAGCTATTGGTCGCTGTAATGCAAAGTCATCGAGGCTTATCTGTCTGGTGCCAAGATGGCTTCGGGTTATACGGTTTCTTTTCTGAGTCGTCTTACGGACTACGACAGTAGGGGTTTGGACTGTTGTTGCAACCAAGGGCAGAGACTCTGGAAGAGGTCCATGGGTTGCGTTTTCAAGGACTAGTACAATCCTTTATGTATTTTCAAACTGTGTTTGGTCTGCTGAAGCAGGTAATGGGTTATTGGAAATGCCCATACCTCTACGAATTGATAGGTCGATGAGTCTGTGATTAGAAACACGGTTCTTGGGGTTTCTGGATTTTTTTTTTACAAAACAGGCCATGTTATGCAATGAATGGAGGAGAAAATAAGGAATGTTTACCAATTTATGATGTCGCAGATGTGATAATAAGATGAAATCAGAAAAATAAACAACTTGGTATTGTCCTTCGCAGGTAATGTACCTTTTAAGAAATTTTGCAACTTTCCCCCATGGATCTAGTAAGGAATTGACATCTACACCTCTACCCTTGGTCTGAACTTGCTTAGTGTTGATGAGGAACCCCTTCTATGCATCCGGAATATGTGTTTTTTGGTTAAACCATCGGTCTCTTGTTCTTGGAAACCCTGTTACAACAACAATCCTTGCTTCTGATTGTAAGGTAGCTAGAGAGGTAGTGGGGGGGCCCAGAGGGCCCATAGTGATAATAGTGGAGGTCATTCAATGTAAGGTGGACTAGGTCCACTATATTATTAAATAAGACCCACTATGGTAGTTAGATATAATAAATGTAAGA
>ML801520.1:13365-36834 GCA_009831015.1 Picea engelmannii | reverse complement strand
AAGGGGTTTAAGCAATGTAATGAGAGATGAAGAGAAGTATTGTATTTGGAGCGGTAGCTCAATAGGAGGATGCCCCCTCGAAGAGGCAAGTGAACAGGAGAGGATCCCTTCCATAATAGGATCCATTGTACGATGTTGCCCTACCTTAAGGGTTTCAATAATAAAGTGTGGTTTTCTATATGGTTTCATATATCTTGTGTGGTGATTCTATTCAGATATCTTTGGATCTATTGTGATATTTTGTATTCAGGTCTTTGGTTCTTAACACTGATACTGGAATCCTTACCTCATTCACCATTGAGTACCCTTCGATAAGATTTTGACTAAAATCCAATACCTCATTCTCATTAAACTCTTTCAACTTATTAAAATATGATATCCAGTCAGCCTGAAGAAATATTTGGTAGGCCTCTAGGTGTAGCAACAAGCTGTCCAGAGTTGCGGGTTCATATCTCACAGCTGATCCTCCCATGATGTGGCTTGAGAGTCTAACATGCACGTAGGAGGAGAAACTATCACCTAAATCAGAGACACAATAAGCTCGAACATGGTTTGCAAAAAGAGAGTTAAAACAAGTGTGGGCGGAAAGGTGGTGGAGGTGTGTATAAAATTTGGAATGAACGGCTAGATTTACATTTCCCCCCCCCAACTAAGTGGATTGGATCCAGGTGTAACCGGTTAGTAAATAGGAAATTGTGCTTTTATATATTCATTACTTTAACACGTAGTATTAATCATGTACCTCAAATCTTAACGCACATAATGACCTATTGGAGTAACCGCACAATCCAACCGCCATCTGAGTGGCACGAAATAGTTGACATGATGAAGGATCATGAGAGAAATGACAGCTTGTGTAGAGACTTAGTCCTTACTATAGTGAGCCAACTGGATATCACTGAATGTGAAGTCACGTCATAATGAAGAAGCACTTTCGGATAGAAAGCATCAGTATTGTCTAATCAGTGGTGCTATTGCATGAAAGATTGGAGGGTTGGAGCCGCAACATCAGCAAAAAGGCGAAAAAGAAAGAGTGAAGTGGCAAGAAAGAATTTCAGTAAATAATGTATCAGCAGGTTCTTTTTCAAAAATGGTGGAGGTAGGTGTAACAATGTTGAAACCAACCAATTTATCGGAGGAAGGTGTAACAGCATTGAAATTAGCCAATTTATCGGAAGAAGGTGTAACAGCTTTGAAATCGACCAATTTATCAGAAGAAGGTGTAACAGCATAGAAATCAGCTAATTTATCGAAAGAAGGTGTAACAACATTGAAATCGGACAATTTATCGGAAGAAGGTGTAACAGCATAGAAATCAGCTAATTTATCAGAAGAAGCTGTAATAGCATTGAAATCGGCCAATTTATCAGAAGAAGGTGTAACAGCATAGAAATTGGCCGAAAACTACCTTACTTCGATTCTAGGAAGTTTTCCAACTTCCATGAACTAATCGTTCCTTTTTGTTCATCAATTTACCTACACATGCATAATTGCCTGATACCTTTAAAATCTTTATTAGCATAGTAAAGAAAATAAAGAAATTTCAACTAAAAACAGAGAAATGCAAATTTTGCTGAGATTATTTATATACAAGGTCTGAGAAAAATAAGTCCTAAAGTTCATAAGGGGAAGGAGCAAGCTCCTTTCCATTTAAAATCTGATAATATGTATCACCTGTATAGCTAGTTTTGAATTCTGTCTTGGATAGTGGACGTTGATATAGACGCAAGCGATGACCATTTTCATGTAAGTGTGTATTGCATCCATCAATAGTAATCAATTGGACTGTCCCATTGGGAAAAATGGTGTCTACCTCGTAATTCCCTAGCCATTGTGTATGCAGTTTACCTTGAAATTCCTTAAAGCGTGAATCATACAACAGAGCCCAATCTCCTTTCTGGAATAATTTCTTCTTGATGACTTGGTCATGCCATTTTGTTCTTTGTTGTTGAATCACTGTGGTTTGATGAATGGCATCCAAACACTTTTCATCAAGATCATTGAGCTTCTACAGTCTGTCTTTCTGTGCCATAGTCAAGTCGAGGTTGACTGGTGATATAGTTCTTAAGGTTTTGATTTCGAATTCCTATTTTTCCATATACCAACTCATAAGGAGAAAAACTAGTTGTGCTCCTCCAAGTAGCTCGGTAAGCCCATAGAGCTTCATGCAATCTGTTAGACCAATCCCTATGATTTTCTCTCACTATTTTAGTAAGAATGGCTTCGATAACTTTGTTGGTGCTTTCCACTTGGCCATTGCCTTGTGGATGGTATGGAGAATCTATTCTATGTAAAACATGATATTTACTGAGTAGAGCTTCAAATTTATGTGATGTGAAAGGGGGTCCTCCATCAGTGACCAATTCTCTGGGAATGCCAAACCTAACAAATATATCTTCAAACAAGAATGCTAAGACAACCTCTTCTGATGCTCTGATAAGTGATTTTACCTCCACCCACTTGGTCATGTAATCTGTACAGACCAATATATAGACTTTCTGATTGGAAGGTGGGTGAATGGGTCCTACAAAATCCATGGCACATCTCTCAAAAGTCTCTAAAACTACCTGAGACGGGAGCGACATCTCATCTCTATGAGTTGGCTGACCCATGCGTTGGCAACTGTCACAAGTTTGGACATACTTCTTGGCATCTTGAAATATGTTGGGCCAATAATAACCCATCCTTAAAATTTTATGCCCGGTCCTTTTATCAGCAAAATGACCCCCACAAGTGCCATCATGGAAATCTTTCATCAGATCATAAACCTCATCATCCCTCACACATCTCCCTATTTCTTGGTCCAGGTCTGTGTAGAAGAGGTATCCTCCTATCCAACTGTACCTAGCACTCTTTTGAATAATTTTCCTTCTTTCTCGAGGAGATAGATGTGGAGGTACCTTCCCTACAACCAAATAATTAGCAATGTATGCATACCAAGGTGAGTGAGAAGACACTGCAAACAAATGTTCATCGGGAAAGGAATCATCTACAGGTGAATTATCATCATTTATATGTAATCTCAAGAGAAAATCAGCAACCACATTTTCTTTTCCTGGTCTATCCACTATAGTGATGTCAAATTCTTGCAGTAGTAACAACCATCTTGTCACTCGGGCATTAGTAATAGGTTTATTCATTAGATATTTAATGGTTGTATGATCAATATGAATAAAACTTGGGTAACCAGTTACATAATGCCTAAATTTATTGATTTCATATACTACTGCCAAGAATTCTCTTTCAGTAACTGTGTAATTTAACTCAGCAGGAGCCATGTTCTTGTTGATATAGTAGATACAATAGGGTTCTTTGTCCTCCTGTTTCCCTAGTACTACACCAATTGCAGTGTCTGAGGCATCTGAAGAAATGTGAAAAGGCAGATCCCAATTGGGCCCTCTCAACATGGGAGTTGTGGATAATCTCTATTTAATATCTACAAAGGAAAATTCACAATCGTCAGTCCAATGAAAGTTAACATCTTTTGTTAGTAAAAAAAACAATGGAGAGGCAAGTTTAGAGAAATTTTTAATGAATCTCCTGTAATACCCAGCATGCCCTAAAAAAATTCTTACCTCTTTCTGATTTGATGGAGTTGGAATGTCCAAAATTACCTAGATTTTGGCTGGATCTACCTAAATCCCTGCATAAGAGATGAAGTGTCCTAGCACTGCCCCTTTGCACATCATCATATGGCACTTTTCTGTACTTAAAGAAAGATGAGATTGTCTACATATTTTGAGCACTTTTTCCAGATTAGACAAAGCATCTTCGAAATCAGTCCCATAAGGTGTAAAGTCATCCATGAATATTTCCATACAATCATTCACCATATCAGAGAAAATACCAATCACATCTCTCTGGAAAGTGGTTGGTGCATTACACAAGCCAAATGGGAGAACCTTGTAGGAAAATGTACCCCAAGGGCTAGTAAAGGTGGTATTATCTTGGTCTTGTTGGGCAATTTGTATCTGGTTATAGCCACTGAATCCATCTAGGAAAGAAAAATATTTTTTTCTGGCTAAGTTGTCTAAAACCTAATCAATAAATGGCAGAGGGAAATGATCCTTCTGCGTTGCCTTATTCAGGGCTCTATAGTCCACACGCACACTCCACTTACCATTCTTTTTAGGCACAATAACCAACGGTGATACCCACTCACTTTTTGATATAGGATAGATGAATTCGACGTTGAGAAGTTTTTGAAGTTCTTCCTTAACAATTTCATTAAGGTTTGGGTTCATCCTCCTTTGCGGTTGGCAAATGGGTCAGCATTCTTCTTTAATGTATATATGGTGGCTGCATAGTTCAGAGAGAATGCCTTTCATATCCATGTAATCCCATGCAAATGCTTCTTTATGTTCAGTTAGTAAATTCATCAGTCGAGGAGTTTCAACATTGGAGAGATCGAGATTGATGTTCAAGGTTTTTCCAGGTTCGTTTTCTACAGTGATGCTCTTAGAACTGCCTCTAGGAAATAATTCAGTTGTTGTTGTTTCATCATGTACTATTACATTGTTTGTTGTTACAGCGACTATTGTTACAACCGAATCACTCTGATTGTCAGCAGTTTCTGAGAACATTTCTGAGTTCATTTATTCCTAGGCCATAGGGTCAAATACTCTGATCAATTGGTGGTGCGTGTGTTGTGTAACACTAGAGGGGTCACAAATAAAACTGTTGATTAAATCATCCTCCATCTCATCTTTGAAACTCAGGGCCTTTCCTATAGTTAGCACAGGCAGAGAACTTTCATCCTCAGTGTCCATCCATAGAGAGTTTTCAGGTTTTGCACTGGGTGTAGCATGACGATACAGGGTAATTTTTTTTGTGTCATAACCATCTGAGATGGTCATAGAATCATAACTGCAACCTATGAAAGCATTAGTTGTAGCTAACCATGGTCATCCTAGAATTAGAGGATGGCCTCCCAAACTGGATTTGGGTTGCAAAACGACAAAATCAGCAGGATACTCCCATGAGTCTACTGAAATAACTAAATCATTGATTACTCCTTTTGGTCTGATGGTAGAGCGATCTGCTAATTCTAGAACAGTAGGAGTAGGTCGGATTTTTGTTCTGAGTTGTAGAAACGACATAGTTTCTATTGGCATGATGTTAATTGTTGCCCCTAAATCAACTAGTACATGTGAAATAGATGTCTATACAATTTTAACTGTGACTGTAGGGTTTCCTGCATCGCCATATTTAATAGGTGGAGTTTTGCCTAACATTAGCTCAGACAAATCCCTCACTACATGCACTGTGAGGGGATCTTTAGGTTTTCGTCCAGGTTTTCTGATACAGAGGTCCCTCACAGTCTTGGCATAAATAGGGACATCCCTTATTTCTTGCAGTAGTGGAATATTAACGTGCAGATTTTGCAATTTTCCATGGAGAATGAAAGATGGTAATTCCACAAGCTTGGTAATTTTCAGTCTTTCAGGGAATGGTGGGTCTGCTGATTCTAGAATGGGTTGGTCAATTTATTTTGTTTCAGCAGATGGTATCTCCCCAGATTCCTTATCTGATTCTAAAGATGGAGCATCTTCAACTATTGGCTCAACTATTCTCCCTGATCTTAATTTTAATTCATCATAAGGCATAGGAGTAATAGATAAGGATGGCACATTATGTATGTCTATGTTCTGAATGGACTTATTATTTGGGTTTGGCTTAGGTTGCACAGGCATCTAAGGTCATAAGGGAGGATTTTTTGGTGAGTTATTGGGAGGCAATTACAATTGTTGCTGCTAGTATGGGGGTTGGAACTGTTGTTGAAAGAAGTTCGATTGGTGATGGCTTTGATAACTGAGTTGTTGTTGAGGGCCTCTCTTGAATGGGTTCCATTGCCCATAGTGATTATGTTGTTAGGGCATAGTTAACCATGCATTGGGATCTTGATAAGAGGGTGGCATTTGATTTGGATGGGGGGCATTCATCTGGCCATATGGTAGCTGATTGTTCCAATAATTAAATGTTGAAGGAGAGAATTGAGAATTCATACCTTGACCTCTTGGATGTCATTGTCTCCTTTGTGTTATTAGATAGACAGACTCTGCCTCCTCATTAGTTTCCTTCATTGATGAATTTACACCTGGTAGAGAAGGACACTGGTCAGTGGCATGGTCTAATTCACAAATAAGGCATACCTGGACACTGTTTAGTGGGCACTCCCTTGGTGGATGTTTCTTCCTGCATTTCGGACAGAAAATGCATAATACTTGCTCTGATTCTGCTTGTTTCTGTTTGACCTGCAAAGTGTCCATTTGTGAGGAAAAAGAGTTAATCATCTATGTTTTGAAACTTTCTAACAGATTACCTATTTCTCCTCTTGTTGCTCCTCCATTGGCTGATTTTTGTACCCCTGAAAAAGTAGTATCCTTGGTAGCTGACTTATTCCTTATAGATCCTCGAGAACATATTTTTCAAAGATCTACATTGTCCTCATAGGATTCCTTAGATATATCTCCCTTGCCAAGCATATTCAGCATATCTAAACAATCTTCTCTAACCCATTTTATCAAAATGGTTTTTAGAATGTCCTTACTCACATCCAGATGGCTAGACCGTTGTAGATTGTATTAGAGTTGCTCCACAAAGTCTTCAATGGTCTCATCCTCCTTCTGTGACATTTTGAATAGTTCCTCTCTTTGTTCCCTTGTTCGAAAGTAGTCTTGGTATTTGTTCAGGAAAAGCTACCTCATTTGTACCCATGTTGAAATGTTTTCTCCTCCAAGACTCATGAACCATCTTAACGCATTACCTTTTAATGTAGCTGGAAATAGTTTAATCTTTTGCATAGTGGTAGTGCAGTCATAGCTTCTACACAAAATGTCAAATTCAAATATAAACTCATCTGGATCTTCAGTAGATAATCCATGAAAATTTGGGAGAGCCGGGAGAGGTATGTTTTTCATAGGAGCCATCCCTCGTGTGGGAACATCACAAATAGGAAAAACCATGGTAGAGATAGTGTTTTCATTATTTACCTGATCCTCATTGTTCTGTGGATTCTCTTGGTAGAGATGTTCTTCATTATCCCCTTGATTATCCATATGTTCTCTCCCCCTCCACTCAATGTGAACAACGTCCCACTCTTCCTTAGTGACTATCTGACCGTTGATTTGATAAACAACTTCTTCTAGATTTTCCCTGTTCCAGACTATACTTCCTTGATCTTCAATGTTCTCCAGTGTTTCTTGTTGATTTGTTGGTGACAAATCTTCAGCTTCGATTTCATCTTCAGCTTCAACCCTTGATGAGAACGATGTTTCGAGAGGGGGTGTTTCTGCTGACTGCATATCACGTCTTCTTGGACAATTGGTAGGGCGAAAAATGGATCCTAAAGAAGAATCTGCTCTGGCTATAATCTCATCAACAATGGTCTGTCTTCCCAGTATGTTAGGATTTCTTCCTCCATGTCCTCTGGTACCTGTAAGGTTAGTATTTTGGGGGATTCATTTTCATGTTTCATGATTCATGTAGACTATTCATTCCTAATAAAGAAAACTAGTTTGCTTCCCATAATCTACAATTATCTTCCCCGGCAATGGCACCAAAATGTTGGGCACTGTAATTGTCTAATTGAATGGAAAATCAAAGTGTTCAATATAAATTGTCAGCCTAGGGAAGTCTGTTATTTCAAGATAATTCTGCACAGTCTATGCTAGATTATGAAAGCATCTCTAATCTAATTGTAGTAGGGAAGTTATTTTTAACAAAACAAACAAACAATATCACTAACACAGTTGTGCTGATACAGCTAGAGTGCTACAAAATTAAAATCATAATTGCAATCTAAACTGATGAATATATAAAAACCCTAAATTGCCTACCCTAATCTAACCTTCTAATTTACTTTTGTAGGAAGAAACTATATACTATTGTAGAAAGGAAATCTACTTATTGCAAGAAGCTACTTCACACTTTTTTTTTCTCCAAAACAAGATTTTAACCTAATGCAGACAAAGGAAAAATAGTTCTCCAACAATGTTCAACAACTGATTTCTAATTCTCATGAGAGAAGTTTATGCACATTTACCAAGAGGGAACTAAACTGTAACAACAGTTGTATTCCAGAAATATCTAACAGTTAAATCATTTGCAAAAATGACTAATATAGAATTCAAAATAGAGGGGAATCAGTGAGGAAGGTGGGCCCTTTCCTTCTCACTGAATCCACTCAAAAAGATAGGTTATGGTCTGCTAAAGAAATTCAATCCACTCTTTCATTCAATTACCAGAAAATGTCTGAGTACAATAAGCGCTACTTCTCTTTCTTTCTTGTCAAAGGAAAAAGACTAACAACCCTTTACATTACAAAAGCTTTGCTATTTAAAGTCAGAGTCAAACAGTGTTCATAAACAAAACAATCTTGAGAATCCATGATTCTCAAGCTATTCATTAGATATCATTAATACAAAATCTACAATTCTCCTTGATTAACATCGTGAGCCAGCGTATCTGATCAACAGGTGTTGCAACAGTCGTAAAACAACAGGATTGATGGCGTATGTTGTAACAACTTCCAAGAATAATAGGCTTCTATCATAGCAGTTGTGTAACAACTTCCAGGATTGGTGGCATCCATTGCAAAAGTCATGTAACAGCTTCCAGGATTGGTGCATAGCTGTAAAACAACGAATGTCTAAAAGTAAGTTGTTCTAACATTTTGATCATTAGTTAAATAATTTCATGGATAAAATATGTGAACATTACCAATCAAACATGATAAGTAAATGAAAATATAAAAGCAAGATGAATAGTTCATACCTTGGAAAAAAGGGTCTTGGTATTCATTATAATAGTCATTTAGCTTAGGAATGAGAAGGTTGAATGTTCAAAAGATGTAGTGAAAAAAAGGACATTTCTGGGTCCCAACAGCTATAGAATCCTTTAAGAAAGAAAAGGAGGAGGTCTTAGAACAACTACGAGTTGTGCAGTCTTGTGTAACCACCTACGAGAAGGAGAAAGATGAAATTCAAATAATGTTCGAGGAGGACAAAGCAATGATGCAGAAAGAAAAAGACCAACTCCTTGCAGATCAAATTGTGTTCAAATAAGTGGTAACTAAAGCACTTCTCTCTGTGTCGGGATTGGCATAGGCGGAACAAGAATTAGTCGAGATTCAAGTGGGGAATCTTGTTGAGGCCATTCATCATCTTCAAGCATGGATAATGGAGCTAGAGATCCAAGCAGTGTTGAGTACTCTACAAGAAGTGCATGATCAGAGGGAGGAAGAAACCAAGAACGTAGTTGCAATGATCAGGGCACTCGCCTTAGAGTGTAAGCAGTTGAGTGACCAAAGTGCATAGACCTATGAATGCCTCGTATAATACCTAGAGTTGAGGAAACTGGAAGCACAAATACAGGAGGCGCAACAACAGGAAATGACAGTTCAAGCATAGATGAAGCTACTCACTACAGTCGAGACAATGAAAAGATCACAGGAAGAGAGCGTGGTCTAGAAATAGATTACTTCCATGCAAGGAAGATTCATGGAAGTTACATAGAGGCTACAATTAGTGCAAGATGAAGCTTGAACGATTTTTGAAGAGATTGAAGGACAAAGCTCGCAGATATACCAAGTGGTTTTGACATTGGAACAATGCCTGGAAGGGCCTGTTACAGAGAAAGTGATTCAGGAGTTCGTCGATCAGGAAGCTCTGGCGAAGCAGTAAGTCAAGGTAGCTTGAGCTAATTGAAGCAGTGTTTCCCAGAAATGAGTGACTCAGGATGAGTCACAGGTGAGTGTTAGAGGTCTATTGGCCCTTGACCAATATTTGAGGAAACAATGGTCATGTTTTACCACTTTTGGGACTTCGACAGGCTAGTCGAAGATGGAGTGCTCAGTTAGAGCTAAGATCATGGGATCTCGCTTATTTTGTGGGCTTGTAGACTGAGAAAAGGGTTTACTAGGGTTTATGTAATGGGTTATGGGATGTCAGCCCATGGGTTTACCCATGATCAGGCCTTTTTGTAAATGTATAAATAAGTAGTAGCTAAGCAATGTAGGTGGTGTTTTTTTTGGGGATAACCATTGGCTTAGTGCATGACTAGTTGGCTTTATGCAAGAGTATGTTAAGACTTGTAGATCTAAGCATGATTTTTTTGTAAGTTGTCTTGTGCACAAGCATTGTATGTAAGGATCTGTGCTTGACAGATGAGTTGGCTTTGTGCCTTGACCCGGTTTTGGGAAGGAGGATCTAGTGCATAGCACGCGGATATTCTATCCTCTGTGGAGTTTGGCTCTATGGATTTGTGCACAGGAGCGAGTGAATGTAATAAGATTGAAGACTAATAAAGAAGAAGAAGAAGTTGATGGACATAGCCCTACACTGGGGTGAACCACATATATCCTGTGTTTTGATGTTCTTTGTACGATGTTGTTCATGTTTTTTATGTTGTTTATCTACTTAGTGTGTTGATATTTGTATATGTTAAGATAG
This sequence comes from Picea engelmannii, assembly GCA_009831015.1. Taxonomy (NCBI): domain Eukaryota; kingdom Viridiplantae; phylum Streptophyta; class Pinopsida; order Pinales; family Pinaceae; genus Picea; species Picea engelmannii. The sequence goes on along the minus strand of ML801520.1, from coordinate 26,383 downwards.
ATCTATGGATTCTTAGTGCCTTAGTGATGTTGAATGTAATAGATCTAATCTAATGTTATGTGCTAAGTGATTGGAAGTGCTTGATATTTATTATTACTGTGTCGATCTGTATTTAGGGTTTAATTTGCAATGTGAATGATACTCTTGAACTACTGCATATGGTTATCTAACTTCTCTATTAAGCGTTGTAATCACAGATCTATGTCCCATATTGGTTGTAGACACCTGTGTCCTGCAAGCCCCCCTTGCCTCTACCTCAGGTGAGACTTCATCTGCTTCATAGGTGTTGCTGAAAGGGCCGATAGTTAGGGTTTTGTTGATGTGTTGTTGAAGCGTTGAACCCTAGGTCTTCCCCTATGCCAACAAATGGTTTCGTTGTCGAGACCTGAAACTAAGATTGTTGGGAATTGAAGAAAAGAGAAATCTCGGTGCATAGATCTCTTTTTTTAGTATGCAGTATTCTACTTGAATTGTGACGCTCTGTGCTAAGTAAGAAACATGATCTGAAGAAAAAATCTAAGATATTAAAGCTTTGTGCTCTGGTAAGAGTAAGATAAGTGGAAATTTTTGTTTCGAAAGCATGAATCTAGGTATGTTTGATAGATTATGTTCTAGTCTGAAAGCTAGGACACAGTTAGAAGAAAGAGTTGATCGGAATAAATTTGATAGAAATAGAGAAAATATGTTATTCCTATGCATAGAAAGAGTTTTTATACTAATAAGTGGATGTAGGAACCTAGAAATAATTTTTGCAGATTACAGGTCTAGCACTGTGATCCCAGTGCATAGTACAGGAAAGGTTAGGGATCATTTAAAAGAAACAGAGGATTGACACTATGTTATAATTGCAAAAGACTGGGACATCATGCTAAGCAATGCCCTAGTACAGGTCCTATTTGTCTTTGTTGTAAAGCTATTGGTCATGAAGTTGAGGATTGCCCATGAATGATTGCTAAAGTTGAAAAGATGAACATGAGACAAGAAAACATTGAAGAAGGTCAAGGGACTAAGGATATGTTAGATAATTAGAAAGAGAAAGAATCAGAGACTATGTTGTTACAGTTGAAAGAAATAGTGAATGATCACAGAGACATCAGTTTACCAGAGATCCTGAAAGTAAAACAATGCATAGTTACAAGAATAGAAGACTTTGACATAGACTATGTATTCGATGAATAAACACATGTAAATTTTAGGAAAGCCTATTATGGTACCTTCATTAGGAAGGTTAGGCTTGTTTAAAGGAAAGATGATAACCCTATGTGGAAGAGTTGCTAATGTACCTATGATTGCTCATGAAACATCGACTAAAGAAGAATTTGACGTCATTAAGTGTATTGAGAACAACGCCCCTTTTCCACTTTTGTTAGGAAATACTTGGATTGAGAAGGATTACATCAGAAGGAAAGCAGAGGAGGAAGCTACATAATAGAAAAAGCAAGAACTAAAGGAAATTACAACTAGAAAAATAGAGCGACTAATAGAAGAACAAGAGGATAAGTCGAAGCAATAGAGGGCAAGAGAATTAGTTGTCAAAGTTGAAAGAATGCAGAAAGACTTGAATAACCTGCCCATGCATGAAAGAAATATAGCCACCTCAGAAATAGTAAGAGAAGGGACATTAACCTCAGAATCTGTAAGAGCACATCAACGGTGCGAATTCACTTTACTAGGAGAAGATAAGAACATGAAGAGGATTCCAAAAACTGTAAGAGAAGTTAAGATCACAGGAAAGAAGGCAAGTAATATAAACAAGAAGAAAGATAATCTAGAAAAAATATAGGAATTTACAGAGAACAGAAAGAATACTTCACAAGAGATGGTTCCGCAGAAGTTGAACCTCGCCGAAATAGAAGAACCACACAGAATGGGACTTCGCCCTGGCGAAGCTATATAACTATTGGAGGTACCCTGATCGTTAGAATGATGCTGAAATGGATAGAAATGTAGTTATTAATGGAAATACCATCATTGGACCATTGAGAACATGCCATAATGTATGGATTCACATTGATGGACGCATTCCTACCCGTTGGAGGAATATGTTATGACGCTTACTTATTTAACCCATCGAACACTGCGTCGGACCAATTTTTACCAAATGTGATTACCCAAGATAACAGAGAATTGATTGTATATCGCACTATGATTTCTATACCTCACCATCCATTTTATTACCTCGCTTGTTCATTCGCCTACCCGATCTATTTGGTTACAAGTGTGAATGTTGAGTGAACCTAGCGCATTAGAGAAGTCTGTGGAGGTGATTCTCGTGGACCTCATGGCTGAGAGAGTTATGTCTATAGGAATACATGCGCCGTCAACTAGGGGAATGCAAGCATCCCCTTTGACTTGACATTGTTCTAGTCATGCTAGCCCCAGAACTAAGAAGTGAATCAAGCATCGCGACGATCTAGCTAACGAGGAGCAGATCTCGTTAGTCTTGGCATATTATATATCACCTTTGGTTGGTGTGGTTAACCGTGAAAGCATCCCATGTGACTTTGAGTACATGTTGATCACCGTGTACATCCCGAAGGGGATATGCATAGTTGGAACCCATTTGGGACAGATCCTATCTCTGAAAAACAGTGATTTCAACCTTGGCAGCAGAAATAACTACGCGATGCTCGTGCCACATAGATACCTGATGAAGATGACTGGGAAGAAGCCTTGGATAGTCTCTTAGCCATGGTTTCCTCCAATTTTTTCTCAAGAGGTGTTATTTGGTATCTAGAGAGGTAGTGGGGGGCTTATAGGGCTTATAGTGATAATAGTGGAGGTCACTTAATGTAAGGTGGACTAGATCCACTATATTATTAAATAAGACCCACTATGGTAGTTAGATATAATAAATGTAAGAGGACTTCTTAATAGGTTTTTCTTCTAGAAGATTCCCCCTTTAGAATGTTCTTAGGTGATGGTATCACTATATAAATGGGTTAAAGCAATGTAATGGGATATGAAGAGAAGTTTTGTATTGTGAGAGGTAGCTCAATAGGAGGAAGCCCCTCGAAGAAGCAAGTGAACAGGAGAGGATCCCTTCCATAATAGGATCCATTGTATGGTGTTTCCCTACCTGAAGAGTTTTCTTATAATAAAGAGTGTTTCTTATATATTTAAATATGGATATATTGAGGTGTTTTTTTATCCAGTATTTTGTACTTAAAAATTGGTATCAGAGAACTTTCCTTGGCAAGAAGTGTGGGCAATTTTTTTTTATTTTTTTTTGTAGATTTTTTTTTCATAGATGAAAAAGAGGAACATGTCATTACATACAATTTATATATATTTCTATGAAAATTTAAAAAAAAAAGGGTCTTATATCTGATTTCCTCTCAAAAACACACCCAATTTTAAAAAATAAATCATTTGAAATGGAGTCCAGGAAGTCAAGATATCGACATTTTAAAATCTGCAATTTTTCAGGGTTTTTCCACGGACAAAGGCATGATTTTGTTTTATTTATTTAGCACTTGGAGGATGAATTTACATTACATATCTTATTTCCTCTTTAAAAAATATTTTATTTAAAAAAAAAATCACCCAAATCGGATCTCCAGAAGTGAAGATATCGTTGATTTAAAATCAATCATTTTGGGGTTTTTTTTTGTGACGGAAGCAATATTGCAGAGTTCATAACTTTGCACAAGGTGTTCATATTACTACCAGATAAATTTCATTCGATATATTATTTTAATATTATTTTTTTTGTACATTATATGTGGTTTTTCCAATGGATATGCACTCTGAACTCATGGAAATTCTATGAAAGTTTGAAGCCCTAAAATTCGATATGCATGACCACCTACAAGGAATCAAGGATAGTCTACACAACCACACAGACAGTTATCACAATATTCAATGGTCATTGGCTCCCCTACAAGAAGGATATATTATGGCAGACATCAAGGATGAATATAATAAAGAAGTATATACCTTGTATTATTTTGAGGTCGATTGTGATGCTTGGTATATGAATAGTTCTCATTTTTTGGATGACAACCACTTTCATATTTTATTTGATGAATCTACTCCACCTTTAGTAGAGAACATCAATGTGACAAATCAGGAGCCATTTATGATTACTAGTGTCCATCCTGCATATTCTGCAATGGTATTATTCCTTCCATATTCAACTATGACCCTTTCCCACTATGTGGATGGATCTTCTTATTTAGATCCACATGACAGGTGTCAGTGTTTGGAGCATAATTTTTAGTTGGTTATTGGGTTATGATACCTTCTACGTGGATTTCACACGAGAACTCAGACATGGGACCCTGGTTTACAATTTTGGTTGGACTACTTCATCATGGTGGCTTTCATTTCTACATGGGACTATGGTTCTCTAGTCTACTTTAGCACTATGGTCCACACTTATCCATGGGACCCTAGTATATGGTTGTACACCATCATAACAAGCATTGAGGACAACGATTTAATAAGGGGGATGGAATGTTAGGTATCTAGAGAGGTAGTGGGGGGCTCGGAGGGCCCATAGTGATAATAGTGGAGGCCACTCAATGTAAGGTGGACTAGATCTACTATATTATTAAATAAGGCCCATTATGGTAGTTACATATAATAAATGTAAGAGGAATTACTAGAAGGTTCTACTTATAGAAGGTTCCTCCTCTAGAATGATCTTAGGTTGTTGGTATCACTATATAAATGGGTTCAAGAAATGTAATTAGATATGAAGAGAAGTATTGGATTTGGAGCTGAAGTTCATTAGGATGTTTCCTCCTCAAAGAGGTAAGTGAACAAGAGAGGATCCATTATATGTTGTTTCCCTACCTCAAGGGTTTTCTATAATAAAAGTGTGGTTTCTTATATATTCCTCTCTGTGGTTATATTTAGGTGTTTTTGTATTCATTCTTTGGTACTTAACATATGTGCCATGCAGATCTCTTGGTCCCGATGGAGAGAGCATGAAGTGTGGACCCGATCACTTGATTGTTGAAACCCATGATAACGGTGTATTCACATTCTCAGACAATCACAAGAACTACAAGAAGTTGTTACCATGATGGAAGCTCAGATTTTTATAGTACCTACTGCATAGCAACATTACTGACTAATCGATATCAGTAGTAGGATTCCAATACAAACTTATGACAAGTTGGAAGGTGTGATCGGGGAGTTGTTGTGGTTGAGTTTTCTCTAAGTATCAATGCAGAGAAAGGTCAAGAAGAAGATGATTCGTAGAATCTTGAGTATGAGAAAACACAAAAGCTTGAGTATGTGGGAGCCAAAGAATCTTCTTTTACATCCTCTACACCTAGTCTCTCTGACCCTCTACATATTTTCCTAGTAATCCAAACCTATTGTATTAGGGGGTTACAATTAATAGATTCCTTGGTATATCTGGGAATATTTTGCAACCACCTCAAATCCCCTATATATATGAGAAAGATGCTATGTAAAGAGAGTTTGGTAATGAATATTTTAGAAGATTTCCATCCAACTCTTTTTTGTTAAGATGTTGTTTTTCTGATTGATGTGCTAGTACAATGGAGGATTGTTTTGCTTATGTCTTTCTAGTTATGTTGTATCTAGATGATATTATGATACTTGTGCTTAACATGAATGATTTATGTTATGTTAGTCTTAATGCATGCAACTAAAGAATAACTAATGGAATCCACACCCCTACAAAATATCTGCAACTCTGTACATTACTAAAATGGAAACCATCATAGACACCTCAGGTGAGACCTCCTTCATTTGGAAGGTTGAATATGTCGGTGCACTAGACTACATTGGACCTTTGTTGGACACCTTCTTTGGACCCTGGGTCTATAATAGAGCCAAAATCAAGTGTTTAGGTTTCTAGCCTATCTAATTTATCTATAAATCTTCTATCCATCCATGGAAGCCACATTTAGAATGGTACCATGTTTAGTTTCTATCCATAAATCATTTTCTTCATGGGGACCATGGTGGAAAGTTTCACAAGGTCCAAATTGTTAGCCCATGAAATGTTCAAGAGTCAAAAATTATGACCTTAGTCCATGTAAGAGTCTTGGTGTCATGATAGTGTTCATCATCATGAAATAAATAGGGTTCAGCATTGGTATCCTAAACCTTGGACATTTTCAAGTTTTTTATACCAAAGGCGAAATTTACAGTTTCCTCTTGCAACAGTAACCTTATCCACTATATTACTATGCGTTGCAAACTGTGCACTGCAAACTGGCATTGGAAACCATATGTTTTACACAGAGTGGCTTCAATTCTACCTGACTCCATCCTCATCCGAGTTGGATTTATGTTCTTGTTTTCTCACCTCATACTTGCAGCATGTTCATCCTCCAACTATTGTTTTGCATACAATTACAACTTAAGTGATGATTTTGGGTCTTGAGGTAAATTTAACATCTGCATATGATTTCTCCAAGGTTAATTAATGTTTCAAGAGGTTTTTAGTAATCTCTGGAAGGTTTTTCCCAACTTCTTATGCAATTTTTAAAGTTTGGAATCATTTTGGAGGTAAACAGGATCCTCAGCCTTTTGTTTACATGTATATGATGAGTACAATAACTATGATGAGGTTGATTTTTAAAAAATATCAGAAATATCCTTTTATCCAGAAAAGGATTCTTTTCAACAGTCTTATGAAAACATTCAGCCCATTTATGATAATTATGACTTCTATCATAGGGAAAATTGTGACTTAGTCGGAGGTAAGTCATTTCCCTTATGATTTTCTTCATTTAATATTTTGAAAGAAAAATTTGAAGTTGCTTATATAGCAGAAAGAGTTGAGCTGCAAAATCACACAAGTTTTTTGGAACATAAGGATAACATTATAAGTCAAAAACAACCTTTCCATGTTCTTAGTGATCCTATGGTTCTCTAAATGGAGAATTTTATTGAGGTTGAAATGCATGATAAGGAAAATAATCAGATTGTTTCCATTTATTTTGAGAATGATCTTTCATTTGAAAACTTAGAAGAAAAATCAACATTTGAAGAAAAGGATACAGTGAAGAATGAATCTTGTATGTTACTATATACTTGTGAACAGGAAGAAAATATAGACACATGTTGTCCTTTCCTTTTTATCAATCAACAAGTGGTATTCACACATATTCTTCAAGATCCTTTTGTGTTTCTGTTGGAAACATCAGAGAAGGAGACCTTTATGAGTTACCTAGAATTAGTCAATGGAATTGGTTCTTCAAAGTGGATGAGTTTTCAGATTGGGTTTAATTTTCAATTTGAATTGCCATTAATCATGTTTATGCAAGGAATTTAATCAATAGAGAATTTCCTTGCATGGATGCACTAGATTTTTTATGTCACGTGATCAAGCATCTCAGAGATCAGGTTAGAAGTAGGGGAATAAGCTCATTATACAAGAATTTTTGTTTATTTTAGTTTCTTGGTTTACAGTAGATCAACAATAAAACTATGTAGCCCAATGGATAAGGCATTGGAACTGTAGTGTTCTTGGCAACTCATAGGGAGCATGCCATCCCCTATGGAGCCAATGTTAGCACATTAAATATTCAAGAGTAAAAAATTATGACCTTAGTCCATGTAAGAGTCTTGGTGTCATGATAGTGTTCATCATCATGAAATAAATAGGGGTCAGCATTGGTATCCTAAACCCTAGCCATTTTGAAGTTTGTTATACCAAAGGAGAAAATTACAATTTCCTCTTGCAATAGTAAGCCTATCCACTATATTATTATGCACTGCAAATTGTGCACTGCAAACTGTGTACTACAAACTGGTGTTGCAAACCCTCTGTTTTACACAGAGTTTCTTCAATTCTTCTTTTCTGCAGCCTCATCCAAGTTGGATTTATGTTCTTCTTTTCTCACCTCCTACTTGTAGCTTGTTCATCCTCCAACTGTTGTTATGCATACAATTACAACTTAAGTGATGATTTTAGGTCTTGAGATAAATTTAGCATCTTCATATGATTTCTCCAAGGTTAATTCATGTTTCAATAGGTTTGTAACAAGATCTAGAAGGTTTTTCCCAACTTCTTATGCAAGTTTTAAAGTTTGGAATAATTTTGGAAGTAAACATGCACCTACAAGAAAATTCCCAGTGCATCCTATCAAAGGCGTTGTGAACTGGTAGTTTGGGATAGTTTGCAACAAATTAGTACACAACAGAGTCATTATTTCATCACAAATTTTAAATTTTGATTTGGGTTCTTCTGAAATTTTTAGTGGAGATGAATCATAATATCATGGACTTGCTGGAAAAAAAAAATCAACCTGACCCAATTCATCGTTTGGGAGAAAATTGGAAATCATCACCTACAAGAAAGTTCGCAGCGCATGTTGTCAAAGGTGTTGCGAACTATAACAGTTTGATAAATCCGAGATGTAGGAGGAATGCCACCTTTCTAAGGGGGATAGAATGGTTTCCTAGGAGGTATTTGGACATGAGGGACATATTTTCCATCACTAGATCAAGAAGCATGACCTGTTTCAAAATACATTTATCACAATAGACAAGATCCCAAAAAATAGGAATTTGTTATGTTTTTGTTGGAATCTTTTGTAACAGAATCCTAAATGGAGGAGGATCCTATGTAGCTCCTTGGTTTCGACCTCCTTAGAGTAGAGAGAGATAATTCACTATATATAAAGGGGATTTTGATAAGGAAAGGGTTGGAAGAGAGGAGAGAGTTGGAGGAGCAAGTTTTGTTGCTTTTTTTTGTAAGCATGAGGAAATTCATGTTTTAATCATTTATGTTATTGAAGATCCATGAGAGTTGTGCTACCAGATTGTATTCTTTGTTTTCCATTTCTCTTTTCATCCTCTTGCTTGAATATATTGCAGGTTTTGAGTATCATAGATGCCATTGATTGATGGATTCATGAACAACATAGGATTTTTTGTAGCCTGCCCATTAAATCATTGTTTATTGTTTAAGCAATCTTTAATATGTTTGCATAAAGGATATCGATACGATGTATGTTATTCCTTTTGTCATATTATCTATTATTCTACCCATAATTATATAAAACCTTTTGTTTTTTATGAAACTTGATTGCCTTCACTGAACATGGTGTTTATGACTCCTTGCCCAATGGTAGCTATTGATCTACAATTAGCTTATTTCCCTCTTCCTTTCCCGGTCTTGTTGATCCACCTACTCAAACCAATTCAATCCATTTATATTCTGATGGGTACTAGGATTACACCTACAATAGTCTAGGTGTGACTTCTAGTGCTAACAAAAAGCATAAGGGAAAAAAATATTTGAGTATGGATGGAGGAGTTTGCATGAATAGAGGTATCTTAAATAGGAGAGTTATGGTTCTTATCATCATTTCTTAGATATTTTTCAATAACAATATGGATCTTTACTAAGTCTATTCATTCTCATTATGAGATATTTTGGGGTCATTATGTACCTCACCTTCTTTTTTTGGTCAAGTCATTAACCATACTTTTCCCTTAGCTAGCCATTGTTTTATTTTCCAATGTCCCAAATGGCTTCAAATGGCATTTTCATTTGGTTTATCGCAACTTAAACCAATGATATTTTCCTAAAGGGACACAAACAATGAGAATTTGTAGGTTTGTTCAAAAATGAAGACCAATTCACTTTCCTAAAAGTATTGGATCCATGGATCAGATAAATCCCTATGGAGTAAGCAACACATAAGACCAAATTGGATCCATAGATCAGATTGCCTCATGAGTATGAACCGTTGGCCTTCCCTACAAAATTAGAAGTCTTACTTAGGGAACTTAACTCTATATTTTATATAGTATAGGTGGGGTGGGCCTCTATATAATGGATTTAGGAGAAGTGCAGATAATTGATAAGGATATCCTATATGCCCATATGCAGAAAACCTATACCAACTGAACTCATTAATGTGAAAAATATGTAAACATTTCATTTTTCTTTTCAAAGAGATATAATGGTTCAATGTTAGTATTAATAATAAACAAAAATAAAATTACATTAATATTTTATAATAAATATACAAATAAGATATTGTTTTTTATTAAAATATACAAATTACAAATTATATGTGTGTATGTGTATTCTTTTGTTGGCATGTTTACAGGTAGGTGTGCTAGTCATTGATGGCAAGATCGGAGTATGCAGGGATGGAAAAATAGGGACAACATAAGCTCAGAAGAGATAGTGTAGAGGTGCACGAAGAGTGCAAGAGTGTGCTTGTTTATTTGATGGCAAACAGGTAGGCATGGAAGATCAGCAGCATAGGGATAATTGCATGGAAAGATTAGACCGGGCATTGGAGGAGTCAAGGAAGATGCCGAAACGAAGAAATGTGAAATGCCAAAATACATTGATCCGAATCCATTTCGGAGTTTCGGATACCGGGAGTTGAAGTGTCAAAAAACTTCACCACAAGAGTCCCAGAATCGCGAAATGCAAAACGCTGAAATCCTGAAAGTAGGAGACAGTTTCAGATACCGGGAGTTGGGGATGTCAAGAACTCTTACTACAAGAGTCTTGAAGTCACGAAATGTGAAATCATGATATTCTAAACCACGATATAATATCAACAGTTGGATCAAGGACAAAACTGGACTGTCAATCCAAGAAGGATACATGGAAAAAGATCATCCTTTCGCTAACTGGAAAGTCAAAGGAACGGGGTTCCCTAACCTCTCGAACTCGCGATACGCGAAATAACCTTAGTCGTCAGATCAAAGTTTGATCTGGACCATTGATCTGACTCCTTTTTGGAGTTTCGGATATCGGGAGATAGAAGAGTCAAGTGTCAAGACTCCTCATCAAAAGAGTCCCGAAGTTGCGAAGTGTGAAAAGCCGTAAAGTTGATCTGACTCCATTTCGGAGTTTCGCAGACCGAGACTTGGAAGTGAAGAACATTCACATCAAGAATGTTGAAATATGAGAAATCAAAAAGTGATAGATCTAAGAGGTGAATGTGGAAGACCACGTCAGAAAGGACAGGTGGAAGAATATGACACGTGGCACGATCAGAGAACGACAAGTGTCAAGTTGATTTGGCATTTCAGGCCATTGAAAATCACAATTCTGAGTGACACGTGACAGCCACTCGGATCACAATATGTCATCGAGTGACACAAGGCTGACCTCACTCCGGGATTTTTTGCTTCGAGAGTTTTAACTCCATCACTCCCCCAAAGCCCCAAAGGTTGAAGTCCTGGGGCAGAGGATAGTTGTCTAATCACCATGGATCGAGGACCGTTGATCTGGAGATCGAAGCGCTTGTGTGATTGGAGAGGGGTCATATTCTGGTGGTCACATCATCAAAGAACTATAGAATAGAACATGAAGTGGAAAGCTCCATTTCGTAGTTTCGAGGATTAGGCATGGAGCGTAAAGAAATATTTGCATCAAGGATGTCGAAATGTCGAATTGTGAAATCTCAAAAGTGCTTTATGGATAAGCGCTCAGTCATTTATGGTGGTCACATCATCGAAGAGCTGTAGAGAAAATATTGAAGCGTCTAGCTCCTTTTTCGGAGTTTTGGAGATCACGACTTGGAGAGTCGAGATGCCTCACAATAGGATTGTCGAAATGCTGAAATGCAAAACACGTTTTGGCTCAGCCTACGGTCACAGCCATTGGTCACATCAGCGGAAGATGGAGGAAGGAGCTAGTGCAACTAAGCTCAATTTCGGAGTTTCAGGGATCAGTACATGAAGTGTAAAGAAACCTTAACCACAGGAATCCTGAAATGTTGAAATATGAAACAGCGAATTAAATGCAAGACCCTACGAAATCCATCCAATGGTGCAGGTGAACTTGAATATGATCGGAGGGCTACTGTTGCACTTCCCAGTGTAACTTCTAGAAATGACTAAGGGTTTCTGCCAGAGGACTTGAAGAGGCCTTAGTATGATTGCCAGAGAGGATGAAGAGGCTCAAGGCATCTTCCAGGGATTTAAGACTATTCTTAGAGGCGATTGACAGATGGATGAGCGTTGAAGCCTGTAACTGCAATAGATAGAATTAGCTCAACTATGATAGAGAAGAGGAAGAGTCTCAACTACCAGGTAGGCTGAGAAATCTCATCATAACACCCAGTGATGCTGGACGTGTGGGGTGAACCACCAGAGAAGATGAAGAGTTGCAATGATGATCAGGTAGAGTACTCGACATGAGGAGGAAATGCAGGATAGAGAGGGGTGTAGGAGGCTGGAGTGAGGAAAGTTGTGGCAGAGTGAAGTGTGAGTAAACACCCTGATGGGGAGAACTGTGGCAGGGTGAGAGCATGCAGGAGCTAGGTGCATATTTCATGCACAAGGAGCACAGAGAATATAAGAATGCAGAACAAAGAAGAGATTGGTGTTGTTGTGGTTGGGTGTGATTAAGATGTGAAGAAGGAGGCAGAGCGCAGCAGTAGAAATGCACAAAAGAGGAATTGTGCATTGAAGGGACATGGTGCAAAGAGCATAAAAGGAAAAAGAACAGAAAGCGCAAGGAGTGTGAAGAAGACATTGATGCAGACAGAGCAGGGCAGTGTAGCAAAATAGTGATGAGACTGGTAATCCATTGAAGAACTTTATATCATTGTAATAAGTCTTAATAGCAAAGATTTATATTTCAGGGTGGTAGGGAGGTTCTAGGGAGGACTCTTGTCCTCAGAGGCTCAAGTGGGTGCTTGAACACAGGGAGTTGTAGCTTCCTTCTAGTTAGTGCTATATAAATCGGGGAGTTGGTGTTTCCTTCTAGTTGGTGCTAGAGAAACCAGGGAGTTGGTGCTTCCTTCTAGTTGGTGCTAGAGAATCCAGAGAGTTGGTGCTCTCAGCAAGTAGTAACTTGTAAAACAGAGGTTGTAGCCTCATTATGAGTTGGTGCTCATATGTATGATAATGTAAATAATGTAAAGATTACTTATCATATAAAGAAGAAGAGGTTTTTACCCTATATGGGTTTCCTTAGGAAATATCTGTCACTATGTATCTCATATGTGTGACTGATGTTGAATGTTCTATTGCTTACTTCCCTGCATTATTGTGACTGTCATTAAATGCAGTGTAAAGAGTTTGAAATAAGCATAATTGTTTA
>ML801520.1:3011-13348 GCA_009831015.1 Picea engelmannii | reverse complement strand
CTCTCTCAGTTGTCCAACAATTGGTATCAAAGTTGGCCCCCTTTTATCTAAGGGTAGATCCTAGAGCTTAAACATGTCAAGCCATGAAGGAAATTCAACTAATAAGGCCCCTCTATTCAATGGAACAAACTTTGCCTTATGGAAAGTTAGAATGAGAACCTACATAATGGCTTTAGGTGAAGATGTCTGGGATGTGGTAGATATTGGTTATGTAAAGCCAGTTGTACTAGCTAATAAGGATGACAAGCTAGAATTTAGCTTCAATGCTAAGGCTATGAATGTTATGTTGAGTGGTCTTGCAGAAGCAAAATTCGTAAAAGTTATGCACCTAGGAACTGCCAAAGAAATGTGGGACAAACTCATTAGTAGTTATGAAGGTAATGAGAAGGTAAAGGACATCAATCTTCAAACCTACAGAATACAGTTTGAACAGCTAAAGATGAAGGAATATGAAACTGTTGGAAAATAATTTTTGAGAGTAGAAGAAATGGTAAATGCAATGAAAGCACTTGGTGAGAAAATTGAGGAACCTTCTTTAGTTCAGAAAATTTTGAGATCTCTACCAGAAGGTCTCTGCTATTGAAGAACTTAATGATCTAAAAAACTTGGAGTTTGATCAACTTCTAGGAACATTGACTGCATATGAAATGAGAATAGTTAAAGATAAACCCACCTCCAGAGAAGCATCATTTAAGGAAGACAAGAATGAGGATTGGAGCCTGATGAAATTGAAGAAAAATTTGTGAAGAGACTGAAAAAGGGATCGGACAAATACAAAGGTAAACTACCTTTCAAATGTTTCAACTGTGGTAGGATAGGTCATTTTGCAAATAAATGTCCTCACAAAAGAAAGGATCAAACATGTGATGATGAGGAGAAGCACAAACACAAAAATTTATTTAAAGAGATTAAATTTAAGAAGAAAAGTCTTTGCGTAAACAATGATGATGATCCTTCAGATGATGAAGACAATGACTCCACTATTGAAGATAAACTAAATGACTTCATACTTATGGCCAAAGAGGATTATGATAATATAAGCACAAGAAGTGATGCTAATGAAGAAGAAGTTGTGGTTGACATGGAAGGAGAACTGATCAATGCACTAGAAGAGATTGACAGACTAAAAATTAAGAACAGAAAGCAAACACAATTGTTGATACAGTTCGACAAAGACAGTAAAGAACTTGATGAAGACCTTGTCCTACTAAAAGTGGAATTAGAAGAGGAAAAGAAAATCGAAGACATTCTGAAATGACAGTTATCAGAAAAGAATGCAAGATGTGAAGCCTTAGAAAAAGAAGTTGTGAAAACTAGGAAAGAGATGGAGAAGTTTCAATCCTTGTATAATCAGAATCTATCAAGTATCAAAGCGTCAGAAGGATTAGCCACCATTCTGAATCAGCAAAGGAATCCAAATCTGAAAACTGGTTTGGGTTACAAAGAGGGATCAAGTAGTGATAAGCCAAGAAACGAAGAACCCATCAAGTTTGTCAAATCTACAACCAATGACAACAACAAACCTGTAGAAACAAAGGAAGACAATCAGCCGCCTAGGACGAGTAAAGAAAAAGGTGCTAGGACTAAATCTGTAGAACAAAGAAATAATGTGCTCCCTGCTGAAAGACGTCATCATCATGGAAGAAATTGATTTTCTCAAAGAAGACAACCTTTTTCCAGGTACAAAGAATTTTTCTATGGCTATTGTTTCTACTGTTCTAACTTTGGTCAAAAAGTTGTAAATTGTTCCTTAAGACTTATACATGAGAAATTAAGATTTCAAAGGAATAAATACTTGCCACAACAAAGAATGATATAGCCAAGTAACAAACCTTCACAGATTGCAAATTTCCAAATTAAGTCTAGAGACATGCAACTAAGGAGGTCAAGAAATAATCAACAGTCAATGAGTAAACAACGCTACAACAATAATTTTGACCTATTGAACAATGAGATTGAATGCTACATCTGTCATAACTATGGACATGAATCTGTTGACTTTCAATTAAGGAACTATGAACCAAATTTGAATTCCCCTATTGAAAATGTCAAGTTTTGGAAGAAGAAAGAAAGTGACAAGTGTGGATTAGTGTTGTCAGCTCAAAGAAAAACAAACCCTTGGTATATAGACAGTGGATGCTCCAAGCATATGATGGGAGACAAAGGTATGTTTCTGTCTCTAAGTGAATGAAAATCAGGAAACGTAACCTTTGGAAATGATGCTCCAGGTAAAATAAAGGGTAAAGGGATGGTGAGTTTAAGTAATGGAAAAGGAAAAGCCCAAAATGTTCTACTTGTAGATGGGCTGAAACATAATCTGTTCAGTGTAAGTCAAATGTGTGATAGAGGATGTGAAGTGGTGTTCACGTCCAAGGACTGCAAAATAAATTCAAACTCAGGACAAGTGGTGGCGAAAGGCATAAGGACAAAAAATAGTGTATATGTGTTGAAAGAAAATAGAGAAGAGTGTCATCTAAGCAAACATGATGAAATTTGGTTATGGCATAGGAGACTTGGACATTTAAACTTTGACCACTTAATCAAGCTCATAAATCTTGAGGCAGTAAAAGATCTTCCGAGAATATCAAAGTCCCAAGATTTGATGTGTAAACCCTACCAAGTAGGAAAGCTAACCAGGACACCGTTTAAGTCCAAAATCTTTACTTCAACAGAGAAACCACTCCAACTAGTTCATATGGATTTATGTGGACCATCAAGACAGGAAGGCACAAGGAGAGAAAACTACTTCATGCTGATTATTGATGATTACTCCAGACTTAGTTGGGTTGCCTTTCTCAAGGAAAAAGTTGAAGAATTTGAGAAGTTTAAAATATTTAAGGCTTTAACTGAGAATCAAACAGGCAAGAGGTTAAAGGCAGTAAGATCAGACAGAGGAGAAGAATTTATGTCAAGATACTTCAAGGAATTCTGTGATAAGCATGGGATCAAGAGAGAATACACAATCCCAAGAACTCCACAACAAAATGGAGTAGTTGAGAAGCAAAACAGAACAGTGCAACAAATGTCTAGGTCAATTATGAATGAGAAGAACATTGGTCAAACCTACTGGGTAGAAGCAATACTCACAGTAGTCCATGTTCTTAACAAATCCCACCTCAAACCACAAAGTGACAAGACACCTTATGAACTGTGGTATGGGAGACCTGCTTCAATCAAACACTTCAAAGTCTTTGGGAGTAAATGTTACATAAAGAATAAATATGAGAACCTTGGAAAATATGATGATAGGGATGATGAAGGTATCTTCTTAGGATATGCTAAAAACAATAAAGGATACAGATGCTATAATAAGAGACTGCATAAAATGGTTCACTGTATTGATGTAAAAGTTGATGAAGGAATCCCAGCAAGAGAGGTGTACAATAATGAGTCTTCTACAGAGGACACAACTAAAGCTGAAGATGAACAAGTCCAAGAATTAGAAAACGAAGACTCTAAATAAGATGAAGACACAGATACTCAGAAAGACTTAAATCAACATGCAACTTCAAATTCCTCCTATAGAATCACTCAAAAGAATCATCCTACAAGTCAGATAATTGGTGAAAAAGACAAAGCTGTACAACCCAGGAGAAAGATAATCAAAAACATCGAGCAATGACATATAGCTTTCATATCCATGCTGGAACCCAAGAAATTTAATGAAGCTAGCAAAGATGACCATTGGGTTAAAGAAATGAATGATGAACTTGATCAAATTGAGAAAAACAATACGTGGGAGATGGTTCATAGACCAGAAGGTAAAAATATTATTGGTTCCAAATGGATCTTTAAGAATAACTTGAATGAGTAGGGACAAATTGTCAAGAAAAAAGAAAGATTGGTCTGTAAAGGCTATGCTCAAATAGAAGGACTAGATTTTGATGAAACATTTGCGCCTCTAGCAAGGTTAGAAGCTATCAGAATATTTCTTGCCTATGCTTGTCATAAAAGGTTCAAAGTCTATCAAATGGATGTCAAGTCAGCTTTTCTAAATGGAGATTTAAATGAAGAAGTCTATATGGAAAACCCAGAGGGTTTTGAACTGTCTGATAACCTTGACTTAGTATGCAAGCTGAAGAAAGATTTATATGGGTTAAAACAAGTTCCTCGAGCCTGGTATCACAGACTGGATACATATCTCAAAGACAAAGGGTTCAAGAGAGGAACAGTTGAAAACAATCTATATATCAAAACAAAGGATAATGATTTTCTCATCATGTTGGTCTATGTAGATGACATCATCTTCTAATGTAATAAGGATTCATTGGTAAAATGGTTTGCTTCTTCCATGGCATCTGAGTTTGAAATGTCTATGATAGGTGAACTGACATTTTTTCTTGGTCTGCAAATTACTCAGAGGTTTGAAGGGATGTTCATTTCTCAAGAAAAATATCTAAGAGAAATGTTGAAAAGGTTTCAAATGGAAGATTCTAAACCTGTGGGTACACCTATGGTTACTGGATGCAAATTAAGAAAGGATGATGACTCACCTGATGTTGATCAAAGTTCATATAGGTCAATGATAAGAAACCTACTATACATCACAACATATCGCCCAGACATAATGCATGTTGTTGGAATGGTAGGAAGATATCAGTTTGCACCTAAACAGAGTCATTTGCAAGCTGTCAAAAGGATATTCAGGTATTTGAAAGAAACAATGAATTATGGTCTGTGGTATCCTAGGAATCAGAATCTTCAGTTAACTGCTTATTCAAATGCAGATTGTTATAACCCTAGATTGCACCACACATGCTTACCTAGCATCATGCCAACTCATATCCCTTCATTGCCAAAACATCTACTAAACAAATCTTTGGAAATCCTCTTGTTTCAAGGCCCACGCGCCCTAACCCATTACTGCACGTGTGTGCACGCTGGCTGGCTCGCTACAACCCGCGTGTACCTAAAAAAGAACGAAAAAAGAAAAGTTGCCAATGGAACAAAAAGATATGGGTCAGTTAACTGAAACTCCCGGCCATGCATGGCCGAGGGTTCATCCAAAACCCTAGCTCCTTCTAGCCTATAAAAGAAGGGGTAGGGGTACCATTTGGAGGAGGAAAAAATATAGCGAAGAAACTCTGCCCATTTACGTAATCCATTGTCCCAACCCTTTAGCCTTTCCTCATGCCAAAGGAGATTTAACACAAATCAGTTGAAGGACAGAAGAAGAGGAGCCCAGGATCAAGTTCAAGGAGCGGTGGCCTGTCTCAGCTTTGATTGTAAGTTGATTCATTTTCAATAATAAAAAGAATACTTTTCCTGTCCCAATGCATGAATTGTCTATGGTTTGGTTAATTTATGCTTGATTTCTAACCCTTGAGTAGAGAAGTAGCATGCATGCATAGTTTTTGTTTGTCTTGAGTGTAGGTCATCTGTGGAAGGAGCAACACAAGCAAGTAATCAAAGAGCAATGGAGGATCTACATCGAACGCCAGTAATAAGATTAGGGGTCCTTTTCCATGCATTTACTGTGAAATAGGGGTTTAAGTCTTGGGTTGTAGGTAAAAAAGTAATTTCTTTTCGGTCAAAATCTGCATGCAAGTCTGACCCTAGTTTGCTAGTCCGTAGGGTATTTTTCCCAACAACACAGATTAGGAAAACTGTGTTGATGAGAGAAAAAGCACCAGTGGAGGAGAATTCTTCCTAGGTGAAACATTAGTAGCATGGCTTAGTAAAAAGCAAGGTTCCATTTCTTTATAAACTACAGAGGCAAAGTACATTGTTGTTGCTACCTGTTGCACTCAGGTATTATGGATGATTTAGACACTTTCAGACTTGGAGGTAAAATACGCTGCATTGATCCCAATTCATTGTGATAACACTAGTGCCATCAATGTGTCAAAGAATCTTGTATTCCACTCCAAGGCAAAGCATATTCCCATAAAATACCATTTTTTGAGAGAGCAGGTCACCAATAAGGTTGTTCAGGTCCATTACATTCCAACCACAGAACAAATTGCAGACATCTTTACTAAACCCCTAGCCAAGACATCATTTGACTATCTTCGACAAAAGATGGGTGTCATCCCATATCACGCATAAGAGAGTCCATCCTATTAGGGAGAGTTTTGTATTGATTGAATATCTGATACCTCCTAAAAATACCACAACAGCTCAGAGGGAGCACGTTTTCTTTGACATTGATGTCAAAGGGGGAGAAAAGGAGTGGTCCAGACCGAATGCTACAGTTGGAGGTCCAAACAGATGAGCACAGTCATTTAGGGTTTCCATCAATGCCAAAGGGAGAGATTGTTGGCATGTTTACAGGAAGGTGTGCTTATCATTGATGGCAAGATCAGAGTATGCAACGATGGAAAAACAGGGACAACGTAAGATCAGAAGAGATAGTGCAGAGGTGCACGAAGAGTGCAAGAGTGTGCTTGTTTATTTGATGGCAAACAGGCAGGCAAGAAATATCAGCAGCGTAGGGATAATTGCATGGAAAGATCAGACCAGGCATTGGAGGAGTCAAGGAAGAAACTCACGACAAGAATCCTGAAACGGCGAAATGTGAAATGCCAGAATACGTTGATCCGACTCCATTTCGTAGTTTCAAATATCGGGAGTTGAAGTGTCAAAACACTTCACCATAGGAGTCCCAAAATCACGAAATGTCAAACGCCAAAATCATGAAAGCAGGAGACAGTTTTGAATACCGGGATTTTGGATACCAGGAGTTGGGGATGTCAAGAACTCTTACTACAGGAGTCCCAAAGTTGTGAAATGTGAAATCACGATATGATAAACCACCATATAATCTCAACCATTGGATCGACGACAAAACTGGACTGTCGATCCAAGAAGGATATGTGGTGAAATATCATCCTTTCGTTGACTAGAAAGTCAAAGGAACGGGGTTCCCTAACTTCTTGAACTTGCAATACGTGAAATCACAAAATAACCTTAGCCGTCAGATCAAAGTTTGATCTGGACCATTGATCCAACTCCATTTTGGAGTTTCGGATGCCGAGAAATGGAGGAGTCAAGTGTCGAGACTCCTCATCACAGGAGTCCCGAAGTTGCGAAGTGCGAAAAGTTGACAAGATGATATTAACATAGACTGGGACTTGGAAGTGAAGAACATTAACATCAAGAATGTCAAAATCGTGATATGTGAAATCATGAAGTGATTTGGGCCGACAGATCTAGGAGATGAATGTGGCAGACCACATCAGAAAGGATAGGTGGAAGACTATGACACGTGGAATGATCAGAAAATGACAAGTGTCAAGATGATTTGGCATTTCAGGCCACTGGAAATCACAATTCTGAGTAACACATGATAGCCACTCAGGTCACGACATGTCATCGAGTGACGCAAGACTGAACTCACTCTGGGAGTTTTTTCTTTGGGATTTTTAACTCCATCACTCCCCCAAATTCCCGAAGGCTGAAGTCTCGGGGCAGAGGATAGTCGTCCGATCACCACAGATCGAGGATTGTTGATCTGGAGATTGAAGCACTTGTGTGATTGGAGAGGGGTCATATTCTAGTGGTCACATCGCCAAAGAACTGTAGAAGAGAACTCGAAGCGGCAAGCTCCATTTCGGATTTTCAGGGATCGGGCATGGAGCATAAAGAAATCTTTGCATCAAGGATGTCGAAATGTCGAATTGAGAAATCACGAAAGCGCTTTATGGATAAGCGCTCGGTCACTAATGGTGGTCACATCATCGAAGAACTATAGAGAAAATATTGAAGCGGCGAGCTCCTTTTTCGGAGTTTCAGAGATCACGACTTGGAGAGTCGAGATGCCTCACAACAGGATTGTTGAAATGTTGAAATGCTAAACACATTTTGGCTCATCCTATGGTCACAACCATTGGTCACATCGATGGAAGATGGAGGAAGGAGCTAGTGCAACCAAGTTCAATTTCAGAGTTTTGGGGATCAGTATGTGAAGTGTAAAGAAACCTTAACCACAGGAATCCCAAAATGATGAAATATGAAACAACAAATTAAATCCAACACCCTATGAACTCCATCCAACGATGCAGGTGAACTTGAATATAATCAGAGGGTTATTGTTTCACTTCTCAGTTTAACTGCTAGAAACAACCGATGGTTTCTACCAGAGGACTTGAAGAGGCCTCAGTGTGATCGCTAGAGAGGATTAAGAGGCTCGAGGCATATTCTAGGAATTTAAGACTATTCTTAGAGGTGATTGACAGATGGATGAGCATTGAAGCATGTAACTGCAACAGAGAGGATTAGCTTGACTATGATAGAGAAGACAAAGAGTCTCAACTGTCAGACAGGTTCAGAAATATCAGCATAACACCCACTGATGCTAGACGCGTGGGGTGAACTGTCAAAGAAGCTGAAGAGTTGCAATGATGATTAGGTAGAGTACTCGACATGAGGAGGAAATGAAGCATAGAGAGGGGAATAGGAGGCTAGAGTGAGGAAAGTTGTGGCAGAGTGAAGTGTGAGTAAGCACCCTGATGGGGAGAACTGTGGCAGGGTGAGAGCATGCAGGAGCTTAGTGCATATTGCATGCACAAGGAGCACAGAGACTATAAGAATGCAGAACAAAGAAGAGATCGGTGTTGTTTCGGTTGGGTTTGATTGAGATTTGTAGAAGGAGGCAGAGTGCAACAACAAAAATGCACAGAAGGGGAATGGTGCATTGAAGGGACATGGTGCAAAGAGCATAAAAGGAAAAAGAACAAAAAGCGCAAGGAGTGTGCAGAAGACACCGATGTAGACAGAGCAGTGCAGTGTAGCAGAATAGTGATGAGACCAGTAACCCATTGAAGAACTTTATATCACTGTAATAAGTCTTAAAAGCAAAGATTTATATTTCACGGTGGTAGGGAGGTGCTAGGAAGGACTTTTTTCTTCATAGGTTCAAGTGGGTGCTTGAACACAAGGAGTTGTAGCTTCCTTCTAGTTGGTGCTAGAGAAACCAAGGAGTTGGTGCTTCCTTTTAGTTGGTGCTAGAGAAACCAGGGAGTTGGTGCTTCCTTCTAGTTGCTGCTAGAGAATCCAAAGAGTTGGTGCTCTCAACAAGTAGAAGCTTGCAAAACAGAGGTTGTAGCCTCATTATGAGTTGGTGCCCATATGTATGATAATGTAAAGAATGTAAAGATTACTTATCATATAAAGAAGAAGAGGTTTTTACCATGTATGGGTTTCCTCAGGAAATATATGTCTCTGTGTATCTCATATGTGTGACTGATGTTGAATGTTCTATTGCTTACTTCCCTACATTATTGTGACTGTCATTAAATGTTGTGTAAAGAGTTTAAAATAAGCATAATTGTTTAAGCCCGGTAACAACTAATTCACCCCCCCTCTCAGTTTTCCAACATCTTTTTTGTTGGAGTTTGTTGTATCAAAGTAACAATATAACATTAATAGTAACTAGCAACAACCACTTTATAAAACTGGTTGATATACGTCGATCGACGCCATTAGTTTGGAGAAGTGGAAAATGGCGTCGATTGATGTATATCAACCACTTTTATAAAGTGGTCGTTGTTATTTGATGATTGACATGCCTTGGGGACCGCCATTAATATATTAATAAATAATTAATGTATTAATTAATTATTGCATTAATCTATTATATTAATGTATATAAATTAATGAGATCTATTATGTAATGTATTACATTAATGTAATATATAATAATAATGTATAAATGTAATATATATATTAAAGTAATATTTTACATTAGTGTATAATGTAAAGTATTAGTTGATTGATACATTAATAATGTAATGTATTAATTAATTAATAAATTTATGCATTATTAATTAATGCATTTCTAAAATATTAATACACTAATAGAGTAATGCATTAATAGTAAAATAAATACATCATTAGATACATTAACACATTAAATGCATTAATAAATACCTTACTAAAGTATTAGTACACTAATAAAATAATATATTAATAATAATAATAATAATAATAAGATTTTTAAGGTCACTACTAAGCTAGACATCAAATTGGTGTATGAGGCCCCCTTGTTTGTGGGACAAGGGACCCCGTCCATGTAGCGATTTGACTGCTAAAGTCTATGAATGTATGTGTACCGTACCCCCCTCTAGATTTGAACATGTGACCTCTAAGGAGGAAACACATGTTCTTAACCATTAGGAAATACATTAATAAAGTAGTAATACATTGAACTTAATATATTTAGTAATACATTATTAGATTACTCCAATGTATAAGTTAAAGTATTAATACATTAATGGATAATGTAACATATTAAATTATTAATACATTAATGACTTATTAATACATTAAAGTATACATAAATAATGTAATGTAACATTATTGATACCTTAATAATGTAATGAAACATCAGGGGAGGC
>ML801519.1:394893-406762 GCA_009831015.1 Picea engelmannii | reverse complement strand
TGTTTATTGGCTATCACTGGCTAAGATTCCAAAAAGTATACTCAACATTATCAGAAGGAAAATGTTCAGCTTTGTGTGGTCTGGAAAAAAGGATAAAGAAGGGATACATTTGATAAGATGGGATAAACTAACCAAACCTAAAAAGATGGGAGGGTGGGGATTAAAAAATCTATTTATGTTTGGGAAAGCCCGTGGAGGTGCCTCATGGTACCTGGACTTTGGCATGAGGTAGTTGTTAATAAATACCTTAGGAAGAAGTATGTGGTTGCATGGCTTAGACAAGGTAACAGAAAGTGAACATGTGGTTCTAATTTTTGGAGGGCCCTTGCTTCTTCTCTAAGTATTATAATTGATTGGCTAGCCTGGATATCAGGAGATGGAAGGGTTGTCAGAATTGGTACTGATCCTTTGGTTGGGGCTCATAATTTTTATCTTTTATCAAGAAATCTTATAACAAAACTAAAGGAGCTAGGAATAGAATTTTGTCTCAAATATTAACAGTGGACCTGGAAAACACAAGACAAACAGGGTGGATAAAGGCAAAGGTTATAGGTTTGGAAGGAGACTCAAAAGATGAATGGAATACCTATATAAAAGGTTTAACAAACTTGGGAATTGAACTGAATAATGAAAAAGATTTATTAAGGTGGTCATGGGATACCAAAAGTGGACATGTAAGTGCAAAGAAAGCCTATGAAGTACAAATGTTGGAGGATGAAGTGTCTGAACCTATATTCTGGTATAGTGATCTATGGCAATGGCAGTTTCCATTAAAAATTAAACTTTTTATGTGGCTATTGTTAGAACAAAGAATACTAACTTGGGAAAATCTAGTTAAAAGAGGCTTTCATGGCCCTAGCAAATGTATTCTTTGTGGGATTTGTGAGAAGAATGTGACTCACTTATTTGTGGATTGCAACTTTACTAAAGAAATATGGAATTCAATACTTAAGGATTTAAAGTATGATGGTATCTGGAAAGGTGGACAGGTGAGTGATTGTATCCAGAACTGGAAATGATTGAAGGGAGAAAAAATAGAAATTCCAGGTCTAGTCTATTGGGCGATCTGGAAACATAGAAACCTTGCTATATTTGAGGATAGACCACTGAGTAGGAACAGAGTTTGTACAAATATTTTATAGGTTCTGGGAGAAATACAAGTAGGTCATAATAAGAAGGAAAGGAGGATTGATAGGCCACCAATTCTCTTTTGGGATCCGGCTGTAGGTTTTTTTGATGGTGCTTCATAAGAAAGGGGAGAGATTTGTGGAGTAGGATTTGTTTTAAAATGCCCAGTGCTAGGTACCTTCATCATCAAATGGAATTGTGGTAGTGGCTCAAATACCAAGGCTGAACTTCTAGCTTTATCGTGTATTTTATACTTTGCACATTATACTTTGCACATTATAAAAATATAACAAGGTTGCAGTTGGTAGGTGATTCAAAAGTAAGTATTGACTAGTTTTCTAATGCAAACAATCTGTAGGTGGTCTCATTGCAACACTGGATGAGAAAGATAAGAGAGCTCGGTAGAAACTTCACACAACTTAAAGCCCAACATATTTATAGAGAATACAACAAGGAAGTTGATCTTCTATCAAAAGCATCATTAAATCTTGAGGATGATCGTTTATATTATGCAGAGTTTAAAGAAGGACATGCATAAATCTTTGACAGATTAAACATAGCTTAACTACACAATTTCAATTGTTAAAGACTTGATAATTTTAATCGGTTGAAAGAAGAGTTTTTGTATTTCTGAAGCCTATATAAAAGAGCTTAATAGCTTTGTTGGTATGATAAGAAAATGATGTTTTTATCTTATAGTAATGCAACAACACATAAAGTGAAATTCTGAATTTCAATTTTTTTTTGTAACGGACAATTATATTCTATAATATAAGTCTATTTTCTTTTGGAGCTTTGCACATCCACTAACATTCAACTCCTTTAGTGATATCAAGGTGTCAACACTTGAGAGCTCCTCTATGTTTTCACACCCAATAAGGTAGAGCCTTTCAAGTCAATGAAGATTGATCAACGAAAAATTTGAAATGGCAGCATTGGAGGGAACCAATAGAGGGAGGCGAACTCCGATTCATGGCAATGGAGGCGAACCAGGGCTTTCTCCGGGAGCCAGAAGTTATCTTTCTCAGACATTATCATTTTGATTCCTCAACCTGTGTACTCCTTAGCTCCAGCTCTTTGTTTTCGGTCCCGGTCACTGTGCTTTTCTGTTCTCCCTGGGACCTGGTCTTGTTCACAAGACTTTGGATGTTGTGTAGGGATAGGTGGTAGATCCGGTTGTTGTCTTCCACTGAGCTGCTCAATAGAACTGTCATTCTTTTGGTTGGTAGACTAAGTTCCTTTTCTGATCTCCAGCACTGACCAACCTTTGTTTTTTGGTTTCGGTCACTGTGCGTTCTGGCCTCCCTGGGAGTTGGTCCTGTCTTCAAGTCTCTGGCTGGTGCGTAGGGATCGGTGGCAGATCTGGTCGCTATCTTCCACTGAGATTTTCTCCAAAACTGTCATCATTTTGGCCTCCTTTGCTGAATGGATACTCTTTTAAATAACCTTATGCAACCTTCTGATGAGGTTGTCTGGAGACAAGTGGGACTGTTTGATAACGCTGACGCCCTCGAGTTCAAGCAAAACAAAAGTGCTCTCTCACTTTTCAAATCTCCTTTTCTCGTCGAGGTTCCAGAAGGACATCTTTCGAATGTACAGACTACAGACAAAGTTCTTATGGCTGCTCCTTCCATTTCTGGTGGACTCTATATTTCGTCTCGTCCTTCTCCTCAGACTGATTGTTCTAACCTACCTCATATTCAGGGATTACAAAACGCTCCCATTAGCTCGGCATAGTCAGCCCCTTTCGACCGAAAGGTGTGGAAATCCAACAGAAGGGCAAGAAGATTGGTGCTGGGAGATGGAGTGGGACTAGAAGATCTCTACAAAATGTCGCTCTGTGGTTTAGTGGGGCGTTTCACCTATAAACAGTTCAACAATATTCACCTCGTAGACTGGATAAATCTTCACTGAATTCCTCTTCTTGGATACTCCCCTGAGGTCAACTACCTCAAAAAAGGTTGGTATGGCTTATTTGCAAGTCACCTGAGGATGTCTCCTTATTATCAAGTAAGCTTTGGGTTTCTGGGAGATCAAGTCTCATGCTCAAGCACTGGAGGATGGCTTTCAACCCAGACACAGACTACTTTTAGCATAAGCACCTGTGGGTCCTTCTTCCGGGCCTCCCACTGTTCCTCTGGAATGAAGGAGCTCTTAAAGCTATTGGCGATTCTTTGGGCACTTTCATTGTTGTTGATCCTCAGTCTCTTTCAGGTCCGGTGAGAAAAATGGGCAGAGTCCTGGTAGCTATGGACATTTGTGCGGGTCTACCGGAAATCCTGGAAATAGAATGGAGAGGAAGGAAGTTAGCCCAGCCACTGGACTATCTAGGGCTTCCCTTCCGCTGCAACCACTGCTGAAAAACAGGACACCTCCGTCGCTCCTGCCCTGGTAAGGATCTAAACGAACCCTTGGAAACTGATGACCTGCATTTAAACCCTCCCGATTACGTGGGAGAAGACCCCTCTCCGAGTTTTTTGGAAGTCTCCTCCCCTCCTCTTCCCCCAGCCCCCTTCGACCAGACTCTCTCCCTTTCAGATAAACTCAAACAACACTGTCCCCATCTCTTCTTGTTCCTTACCGATGCAGAGAAGGATGCACTAAGCAAATCCCTCTGGCTTTCATCTTCCACCGGTGCTAAGATTTCCTCCCTTGACTCTGAGCCTCCTCCTCTTGATCCCTGCACTACTAATCCCTTAGCTTCTATTTCTACCTCCCCACCGATTAATGGCTCCCTCCCCATCATTGTCAAAGATTCACCTACTTTGGATCTGTCCTCCCCTCTGAACCACCCACCTCCTTTATCTTCGATTAGGCTCCATAGCCACTCTTCCACCTCTCTGGATTTGAAAGCTTCTCTCCAGGTTTTACCAGGTTATAGGGAAGCTGAGGAGGATGAAGCTTACCTTTCCGATTTACCAAACTCTTCTTCCTCCCTGCCTTTCATCCCCAGTAACTCCTCCCAGCTACCCATCTTTCATGGCAAAGAACTTATCGATCCCTCCTCGAAGGCTGATACTTCCAATACCCACCCTATAGTCAAAGAAAGGAATGGTTTTGTTTGGGCTAGAGGATTTGGTACTGAACTCTCGCCATTACAGACGAGGAGCTCCAGAAAGAAAAAGGAAATCTCAAGCAACCAACCAAAAGATACTGTCATCCCTTCCATGGATGGGAAGGCCCTTAGAGCGTTGAAGGCCTTAGCCCGGTCCAAGTGATGTTGGTGCTCTCTCTGAATATTCGAGGGATTAGAGGCACCCTCAAAGCTTCCTCTTTTAGAAGATTGCTAGCAGGTACTTCTCCAACGTTAATTTTTCTTCAAGAGACCCTCTCGGAAGATCAAAAGGCGAGAGACTTTATTCATCGATTTCGCCCTTCTTGGGTCTCTTCAACTGTTAATTCTATTGGAAATTTTGGTGGTCTCCTGGTCGCTTGGGACCCCTATGTTTTTGACTTGACTCCCTTCCTGACGATTGGAGGAATTTTGTTGGTTGGCCGTCATCTGGAAACCAATCAGGAGTTGGATTTTCTTAATGTGTATGGGCCCTGTGTTGACAGAAAGCAGTTCTGGACGTCTCTTGCTAACAACGGTTTACTCTCCACTCCTAACCTCATTCTAGGCGGTGATCTGAACATTCTTCTCTTGGAGGATGAACATTGGGGGGGCGCCTCTCCCTCAGGGCTGAACAAAGCTTTCTACAGAGATCTTTTTGCATCAAACAACCTAATTGATGTCTTGCCGACAAGTCTGATCCCCACCTGGAGAAATGGGCGCTCAGGTTCAGATTCAATTGCCAGGCGTCTAGACAGATTCTTAGTTTCAGATCTCTTACTGGCCCAGGCAAGATTGTCAAAATCGTGGGTGGAACTACCCTTTGTGTCAGACCATGCTCCTGTCCTTTTGCAATTGCAAGCCACAATAGTGCACAAAGCATACCCATTCAAATTCAACCATCACTGGCTGGCGGATTTTGATTTTTCTCTTATATTACATAGTGTTTGGAAGGACCCTTGTTTTTTGCAGGAAGACAACCCCCAGCGGCATATGGTGTGGAAATTAAAGGTCATTAAAGCTCATACAAAAGCATGGTACAAAGTTAGAAAGGAAAACGAAAATCTCAAACTAAATAAACTGGAGTTTGAGATAACTCAGTTCTTAAAAAAGTCAATTAGTTGCGCCTTATCTGCGGAGGACAACGAACAATTAACAGTGCTGGAAAATAGTAGGAATGCCATTCTACGTGAGGAGGAAAACAACTGGATACTGCAGAGCAGAGCCACCTGGCTAAGAAGCGGTGACTCTAACACTAAGTTTTTTCATAAGGTGGCCAGTTTCAATAGGAATAAAAAATTTATTTGGTCCATTTCTAGTGAGTTTGGAGGCACGCAACTGTGGGCAGAAAGCAATTAAAGAGGAGGCAGTTTCACATTACACTCATTTCTTCAAAGCTTGTAATAGCCCAAACTTATCTGAAAGCTCCTTCATTGCAAACCTTTACCCAAACATGGTTACCGAGGAGGAAGCAGATGATCTCTACAAACCAACCACCCTATTGGAGCTGAAAGATATCCTGAACCATTTCAAAAAAGAGAGAAGCCCTGGGCCTGACGGATGGACGTCTAAGTTCTTCATCCATTTCTTTGACCTTGTAGGAGAAGACCTTCTGCAAATGGTGGAGAATTCACGATTAAACGACAAAGTCATCGGTAGCATAAACTCTACTTTTCTAGCATTAATTCCCAAGGAAAATAACTTTGTTTCCTTCAACGACTACCGTCCTATCTCCCTTTGCAATCTTATCTACAAAATTATCTCAAAAGTCCTCTCGAACATAATCAAGCCTATTTTAGAAAGATGTCTTTCTGTCGAACAGATGGGATTTCTCAAAGGCAGAAGAATCCAGGATGCTATAGGAGCGGCTCATGAAGGTCTTCACAGCATTAAAAGGAAAAACACAAAGGCCCTGGTTTTGAAGCTCGACCTCAAAAAAGCCTTTGACAACATCGACTGGGGCTTCTTAAGGTTGATTTTACTTTCCGTTGGTTTTGGTATAAAGATTATTGATTGGGTTATGTCCTGTGTTACTAGCGCAAACTTTGTCGTTTTAATTAATGGATAGGTGACCAAGTTTTTCAAGAGTGAGAGGGGACTCCGTCAGGGCTTCCCTCTCTCACTGTATCTTTTCATCATGATAATGGAAGGCCTCAACTTGCTGCTAACAAAAAACGTCTCCGATCATCAAATCTCAGGTATAAAGGTTTCAAAATTTATAAATATGGTACATCTAATGTTTGTTGACGATGTTCTCTTGATGTCAAAGGCCACTCTCTCGGAATGGATTGTAATCCTGAAGCTGCTTTAGATTTTCTGCATTGCTTCGGGCCTTTGCATCAATTATGCAAAATCTACAACACATTTTTGGGGGCTAACAGAAACAGAGCTCTACTCCTTAAAAGCGTCTCTACCCTTCTCATTCATTGATTTAAGTCAAGGATTCAAGTACCTGGGATATGTTTTAAAGCCAGGAGAAAAAAATTCAGAAGACTGGCGTTGGCTGGTGGCCAAGTTTGAAAGGAAAATAAGCTTTTGGTGCAACAAGTGGTTGTCCATAGGAGGGTGTTTTATCCTTGTCAATTCAATGCTACAAAGTTTATCTGTCTTCTGGATGTCTCTGGAGAAAATTCCCTCTTCGATCCTGAATCTTCTGCACAGGGTGTCCTTCAATTTCCTTTGGAGTGGACAGAATGATATTCAATGTTTCCACCTGTGCAGCTGGGAAACCTTATCTAGACCCATTCAAGCAGGGGGGTGGGGACTAAAACACCTAGCCATTTTCAACACAACTCTCCTAGCGAACTCTTTCTGGCGGACGCTTACTCATGACAACCTCTGGCACCGAGTCATTATTGATAAATACCTGGGAAATATGCCTCTTATAGATTGGATCAGAAAACCTTCGCGTTATCAGTAGAGGGCGTCTCCATTTTGGAAGGGTCTAATCTTATCTTCAAAAGTTATCTTGCACTGGCTTAGATGGAGGCCCGACATGGGTTCTAACATCTCTCTTGGAAGAGACAAGATACTTGGTTTGGAGAACCGTTCGCTTCTCCCTTCCTTGCTTAGATCTCTTCTAGCTTCCTGCAATATAGTGTGTTTAGCTCAAGCGCGCGTGGCATCCAATGTCACTCCTCTGCCGGATATTTGGCTCAACAGTGGTCAACTTAACCTTGGAGGTGACGACGCTTCAGACTGGGATGCCT
Source organism: Picea engelmannii (assembly GCA_009831015.1). Taxonomy (NCBI): domain Eukaryota; kingdom Viridiplantae; phylum Streptophyta; class Pinopsida; order Pinales; family Pinaceae; genus Picea; species Picea engelmannii. The sequence goes on along the minus strand of ML801519.1, from coordinate 399,373 downwards.
TCACTCAAGCACTAAGGAGCGCATGCATTTCTCTATCCACTACTTCTGATTCAATCATTTGGGCGGGGGGAGATGCTACGGGAGCCACTATAGTAAAGAATATCTACACAGCCCTGCTACAGCAGCTGAATTTCCATGCTGATCTGCGGTGGTTCCAAAGGTTGTGGAAATGGCCAATTCCTCTCAAGATAAAAAAATTTATTTGGCTCTCTGCTAAAGGGAAGACTCTTACCTGGGATTTGCTGCGGAAGAGAGGCTGGGAAGGCCCGGGAATTTGCAAATTATGCAATCGATCTGCAGAAGATATTCACCATATCCTCATCCACTGCCTTTTTACGAGGGTTGTCTGGCAGCGCCTAATCTCCCATTTCTCTCTCAACATTCAATGGGAAGCTGCCTCTGTCTCAGATTGTTTTTTGTTGTGGTCAAAGGAGAAGACTGCCCCTATTAGTTTGGCTGCTCATGCATGCTGACAACTCTGGATTGAAAGGAATAAGGCGATTTTTGAAGACCGTGCTCCCTCCATTCTCTCAGTAACACATAGAATCTTGTCGTCTTTCTCCTGGCAGCCTTCCACTATTAAGACTCTGCCATTACAAGTCTGTGAGTTTACTCGTGAGGAGGGCTTCACCTTAGCTTGTTTTGATGGAGCTGCTCATTCCAATGGTCTTCGCTGTGGGGTCAGAGGCATTTTCAAATCTCATCCTTCGAGAGTTACCAAGTGGTTCATCAACTGCGGAGCGGGATCAAATACAAAAGCGAAACTAATGGGCTTATGGGCAACCCTCACTCTGGCAACCTTCTGGTCAATTAATCAACTCCAAATCCTTGGTGATTCGCAGGTCATCATTGACTGGATAAACCATAAGTGCAATCTCAGCACAGTAAATATTGAATGCTGGAAACAAAAAACATTGGAATTGGCAAAAAATTTCAAAGATCTCAGCATCCACCACATTTATAGAGTGCACAATAAAGAAGTCGACGCCCTCTCTAAAAGAGCTCTAACAGAAATCGAAGGAAGACTATCGGTATACCACTCGAACAATGGTTTGGATAGTCAACCCTCTTGCATTAATATCTTTGAACTGCCAAGGGATGGTGAAGGGTAAATGGCATCGATTGCAGCTTCAGCTCGCGTTTTCAGCCCGAAATGTGCTTATTTTCCTGTCAGATTTCCATTGCAGCATCCCTCTTGTATTTCAGCCGGCATTGTGCTCAATTACTTCAGCCTATTCTAGTATTTCAGTTTCCTGTTGCATCCTCCCGTCTCCATATGTTTGGATTGTTTTGGGGACTGTTTCTTGACACTGTTTGATGTAAAAAAATTTATACTTCATATAAATTCGAGATAATTTTTTCCTGGAAAAAAAAAGTCTATTTTCTTTTGGAAAGAAAAATTATGAGTGAATCATCATTTATCATACTCAAAAAATAAAATTATAGTGCTGCATAATAAAATTATTCAATTATGTTTTTATCTTTTGATTTATTTCAATAATGAAAAAATAGTTGATTTAATATATATTAATTTAAATATGTTAATTTAAAAAGTAAAATAAAAAATGTCAATAATTATAATAATGAATTAAAGTTATATTGATAATGATTAACGTTCACTAATATCAAAATCGATTTATTGGACTTTTAAAAGGTAATGGATTAATTGGATTTTTTTGGAATTTTATTACTGTGTTTGAAAAGCTTTAAGATAAGCATTTTAATATCACCATAGTTTTGTTAAGTTAGAAGGCTAGAAAGGTTGGTAGTGTGACAAATATTTTGAAAATGAGATCTAATCTGGGTATACGTCGGACATTCTAAAAGAAAGTGTTTTTCATCTTCAAGCCTCTTAGTGTCACAAAGATGACGGATTCTTTCATCCCAGGGCATTTTGGGAATTGTCCAATGCTTAGTTTCACTATGGAGCTCGTGAGAATTTGTTCTTAATTTAGCAATGTTGATTTTCTTCTTTACACTAGTTAGAACATAGAGATACATTTGATCTTCTTATTAGGGTTGATCACCTCCTTATAGTATCTTAATTTTCTTTTACCCTCTAATTTTTTATCGCACCACAATTTCTCCTTAAATTTAGATGTAATAATATTTTTAATATTATCCTTATTCTGCGGAATGGTCTCTTTCCTTTATTTCTCAATGATTTAGTCAAGATTGAACATCTTTATGCCATCCCCACTTGAGTCAAAGGTGGTTTTGGTTGGAGTTTGAAACAATTTTAGGGAGCCTCATGTTTTCCATGTTTTTCAACTTGTTCTTATACATTAGGTACCCAGTTCCTTTATTTCCCAATGATTTAGTCAAGATTGGGCATCTCTTTCCAACCCCACTTGAGCTGAAGGTGGTTTTGGTTGGAGTTTGAAGCAATTTTTGGGAGCCTCTTGTTTTCCATGTTATTCAACTTATTCGTACTCATTAGATATCAGGTCATAGTCGTGCTTTTAATGGGGAAAGGTCTCGCTTCTATGAAGAAGACATGTACAAATTGAACTTAGGTAAAGAGGATAACAATTTCCTCTTAATCATCTCAACTAAACTTAATTGACAATTATTTTTTTATTATACTACTATTAACTGTTAAAAATAATATATTAATCATCCCAACTAGATTTAATTGACAATTATTTTTTATTATACTATTATTAACTGTTAAAAATAATCTATTAAAAATTTGTTATTTAAAAAAAATTGAACCTATGATCATTTATATTAAGAAATGGTCTTTTTAAGACCATTTAAATTTAAAGGGAGGTAGAACATTAGTTTTTTTTATTTTTTTAAATGATGTTTGTGTCATAATAAAAAATGATACTCTCGTATTAATCCAAAAACGTGCATTATTTTTTTTTAAATAGTAGAAGTACAACATTAATTTTCTTAACCATGTTTGTGTCACAATAAAACAATGCTTCCATATCAATCCAAAAGCATGCATTTAAATAGAGAAAATGTTTAGTATAAAAATTAATAATGTTTGTGTCACAGTAAAACAATACTTCCATATCAATCCAAAAGCATACATTTAAATAGAAAAAAATGTTTAGTATAAATAATATTTTATAAATTTATTTTTATCTTATAATTATTGTACACGACTTTTGAACATAACTAAATTAACAATAATTTTATAAAGTTTCTATATTTCATCATTATTTTATAGTTACGAGAGAGATTATTCACAACACATAAATAGCTAGAATAAAACAATTAATATGTGGAGAAGCAACTCATAACAAATCAATAAAAAAAAACTATAATAAAATAATTATTAAAAATTGAAACATGTGGAAAAGTAAATTAAAAAAAAAAATAATAAGTAAAAAAAAATTCAAAAATTTTAAATATAATTTAAAAGTCTAAGTGTATATAGAAAGTTGTAAATTTGAATTTAAGTGTTGATAATTTCAGTTTTATTATGTAAGTTTACTATGTAACATATATATTTTAAGTAAGTTGTTACTCATTATTAATATAAATAAATATTGAAAATTTCAAAATTATATTATTATTATTATTAATTTATTTTTAAGGTCACTATCAAGTGAGACATCAAATTGGTGTATAAGATTCTTTTGTTTGTGGGAAGGGACTTTCTCTGCGCAACAATTTGATTACTAAAGTCTACAGAGGTGTACACACCCTACCATTACTAAGTGAGATCATTCATAATTTACTTAAAAAATATTAATTTATAAATTTATACAAAGTAAAACGAAAAAACACTATTAAATAAAGATGGAGTTGGAAGAAGAAACTTAGGAGGTCTTTGACTCCAATCAAAGACACCTTATTTCTCATCTTCAAGAATAATAGATTTAACTTCTTTACAATATCATAGATATTGGATGGATAATTTCAATGTAAATGATTTGAATACCTATATCTTTTTGGAGTTTTTTTGTGTGATATATATTTTTTGTATCTTTATATAGAATATAGGAAATGTTTTTTAGATGTTTTTTATGGGGCATGGCTGCCCACATAATTACTCATAAGCAAGATAAATATCAACTAAACATACTTATTAATAGAAGATATTTTTTTTAAATTTTTTCTTAAAAACAAAAACAAAAAACACCACACATATATATATAATTTAAAATGATGAATTTGAGGACCAACAATCTCATTTGCCATTAAAATCGTTCAAAATAAAATTATATTTAAAATGATAAATTTCAGGACCAATAACCTCAACCTCATTTGCCCCTTAAATAGTTCAAAATGGTACTTGCATGTCATGTAGTTCACCTTAAGATAGATGTTCCCAACTATTAAGAGTTTATTATGTTCCATATTTTTAAATAAAATTATATTTGAAATGATTGATTTCCTTAAATCATTCAAAATGGTACTTGCATGTCATGTAGTTTACCTTAAAATAGATGTTCCCAACTATTAAGAGTTTATTATATATATATATATATATATATATATATATATATATATATATATATAT
>ML801519.1:377392-392565 GCA_009831015.1 Picea engelmannii | reverse complement strand
AAATTCTAAATAAAAAAAATACTTTTGTATGTCGGAAGTTGAATAACTTGTGAAAATACAGTTTTTTTTTCTCATAAAACAAGCAAAAGTGTAATCCATCTTCATGATTTCACCCTGTTTCATTTCCTATGCGGTCCATATTCCACTTGCTCAACCTCCCCAGAATCCCCTTTGTATGGTATAACTCAATGGGTGCATGTGTGTACAATAAAGTTAGATGCACAAATATCTGTGCCTTGGAATTGTTTCTACAACTATAGAAAATCATCTCGACTCTGCGTATGGAACCACAATCTTTGCTACTATCTTAGGCCTAATAGGGCATCTTTATATTAGGCAGTTGTAAGGTCTCCCTCAAATATGGGTTAGGGGAAGAGCTTTAGACATCCTCCTTATAGTCTATTCAACAATGGTGTTGGGGGTTGGTATTAGTGGTTTAAAAGTCCTTATATGCCATGATGCTTATGCCAACATGGGCACTCATATTGGAGTGGCACCTCCTATTAACATATTTCTTGATTGGATATGGGGTCGATATTCCAATTGCTTGGTGGAGTTGCTTGGACTCCCCCTTGTCCAATTTGTGTGGCATAACTCCATGGGTGCATGCATGTACAATAAAGTCGAAGGCACCAACATTGGTGCCTTGGAATTGTTTCTACGACTATAAAAATTCACCTCATCCTCCTTACTTGTTGGGGGAAATCCATGGTGGTTTAAAAGTCCTTACTTGCGATGATGCTTATGTCATTTGGGGAAATCATAGTGGAGTGACACCACCTACTAACGTATTGCTTCATTGGTTGTGGAGACAATATTCCACTTGCTCAATGTTCCCCTCGTTCTCTCTATTTGGCATAGCTCCATAGCTTCATCCATGTACACAAAAAATTTGGATGCATCAATATGAGTGCCTTGGAATTATTTTTATGATTATAAAAACTCGACTTCTCTCGTCTCCTCTCTCTTGAAATGAAACAATGCAAAAATAGTAATATCAATTTACATATAGGTTTAATAAGATGATTTTATAGGTTATTCATATAATGTGAATGTCTTGTTTAAGTTTAAACCAATATATGTTCATCTTATCTTTTGATCTATTAAGCATTAAAAGGGATAAAAAAGAAACTAATATGCAAATTTATTGGTACTTAAAAGATGAGGCTAAGATAGATATACATTAATTTTTCTTATTAGTCCTTGCCGGAGGGACTAAGCATTCAATTTTGCGTTGAATAACTATTAGTTTCCGCGTTGACTTTAAATTTCCTTTTTTGTTGTTGCAAAGTCTAACATAGTAAACTGTCAATAATACTTTTTGTTTTAATAAGAAAATTGTTTTTTTTTGCGATATGATTGGCTTTCAACTTTCACTTCTTATTTAAGAGGTGTCGACAATGTGCATTAAAATCTCTGCTTAATATTTATTACAAAACGGATGTTGCGGTACGAACAATGCGTTGGCGCGAGAGAACAATAGATGCATATATCAAATGTCGGTACATTAGTTTTTCTTATTATTATATTATTTATTATTATTATGGTTGTAATTGTTAGTAATACTAGTATCATATTAGGGAAGGATATTATCACATCAACCTAAAGACTGAAATCCAAAGCCAATTGTTAAATTGGCAAAACTTTAATAATGTTGTGTATAGAGACAATATATATAATGTGATGGTTGTGTAATGGTAATGTAACATGCTAGTGTCATGTAATAATTTTATAGTACTATATAAATATGTGTTGAATGCAATGCATGTAATAAAATGGACTCTTCATTAATATAACTTTGTGATGTTTTGTTTGTCTCTCGCTTACTTTCTCACACTTTGTATAGTAGTTCTATGAAATTTAACATGTTATGGACCCATAGACTTTGTATCCATTAATTCAAAGGGATAGATAGAAAATAGTGATCGAATCTTATGTTCATATCATAACGAAGGTGGAGTTCTCAAAAGAAATAGGTGTTCATATCATATCGAAGGTGGAGTTCTCAAAGCAATAGGAGGATAAATTCTTAAGGCAAATGAGAATGTCAAAGATTGAGAAAACCTACCCGATGATATTGAAACCCAAGTATTTATGTCCATCTGTTATTGTTTAAGATTTTATCTATGTCTTTCACAATGGAAAATATTTTGAGGATGAAGGCTTGGACATGGTCTCAAATGGTTGTTTTGTTAACCATGAATGGGAGATTTTATCTATGTCTTTCACAATGGAAAATATTTTGAGGATGAAGGCTTGGACATGGCCTCAAATGGTTGTTTTGTTAACCATGAATGGGAGATTTTATCTATGTCTTTCACAATGGAAAATATTTTGAGGATGAAAGCTTGGACATGACCTAATGGTTGTTTTGTTAACCATGAATGGGAGAGGAAGTTTGATGGGTAAAGTTTAGGTTTTGGAGATTTTAAACATAAGAAAAGAAAAGAAGATAGAGTATGATATGGGGATGAGAGGAGAAGGGTTGAAAACCTCAAAGACAAAGGGAGAGGAAAAACCACATGGTTGAATGATTTTTTTTTGGATATTCTTGTGGGAAGAACAATGGATATTGGAATAAGAACAATAAGGTAATGGATTTGTTGGAAATCTTTGTAGCATGGGAAAGCATGGTTGAATTGCAAAAAGGTCATGGAAGATCATTGCTTCTAGCAAAGAATTTTTGCATCTAATATAAACCACGAGTCTGTCGAATGTCATTGCAGCATGGAAAATGTCTAATGTTGTTGGAAGATGTGAAACACAATAGTTTTGTGATAAATTTCACTTTTTATAATGGGTACATTTAATAGGATTGTACTTAAATGGGATTTTAGCTTTGAGTCATTGCATTTAAACCCTTCGTCTTGGAAATGGTGAATATGAACTTAGGTAAGTAGAAGGGAGTTCAAATAGCCTTCAACATTTTTTTTTCTATTTTTGGAGTTTTGGCTAAAAGGGAGTGTTGAAAAATATCATTCTTCATACTTCATTATTATAATAGTAATTAATCAGTAATGTTATGTTAAGTGACAATCTATAATAAGCAAGATAGTTATGTGATAGTAATCTAACATGTTGAAGTGTCGTGGAGTTTGGAAAGATCCTATAAATATGTATAGGATACATGTAATAAAATGGACTCTTTGTTGGTAGATGTTCATGTATTTTACATTGTTTTGTTTCTTTGTTGCTTGGTCCGCTTGCATGGTAGTTATTTAAAAAATTTAAAGAAAACAAATTCTTGAATTTTCTCATTAAAAATTTGATAGTTAAGATTTATTTATGTTAACTTTTTTTTTTTATGATAAAAATTAACAAATTATTGGTTTTTTCATTTTGTATTTTACATTAAATATTAAACCTCAAGTTTTTTTACTATAGTTTATCCATGTTTCCCACCCACAAATGTAACACACCACCTTCACTTGGACTATATCATGCATCTCACTTCTTCTAATATCACTTTGCAAAATGATTTGCTACATAACCAATTAATGTTGGGAAAGGATGGAGTCAAAGGAAGAAGCTTAACGATTTAGGGTTTTGTAAAACCTTGGGCTAGATGAGGAGAAGGCAGACTATTTTGTAGACCCAACAGATGGCCTTCCTATCTTCTATGATGGAGTCATGATGGAGAGGAGACAAGGGAGCAATCCCAGGGTTATTGACATGGGGAAGAATAGAGGGTTTATGTTGTCCAAACCTCAAGTCCTATTCCAAATGATGTTATCAAGGAGAGGAGAAAAGGATGAAGGAGATGGGTGGAAGTGACATGTTGGTATAAGTTACAAGATTTATAGTAAAGGTAACATTAGGGGGTGTTGGTTACAAGACTTTAAAACATAGTTATCTATTTGATGAAAACTATGGCCAAAAAACGAGACCTCTAACCATAAAAACCCATATTATGGGGTAAAAAACACCAAAATAAACCCTCGATTAAAAAGTGGTACTACCAAAATCACCCATTTTTCTTCAGGGTTAAAATTATAACCATTTCCAACCATGGCCTTAAAACCCTGTAATGTTTCAAACAAAAACCTTAGAATCAACCCCATATTAAAAAATTATTGCTACCAATAGCACCCCATTTTTTTAGGATTAAAATTAGAGTTAGAAACTATGACCTTGACAACCAATACCATTGAAAAATATTAAAATCAACCCCAATTGAAAAGTCGTGCTACTAATAGCACTCCCTTTTTTTCAAGGTAAAAATTACAACTTGTTTGGAACCATGGCCTCGACAACTCATATCATTACAATCAAAAGCTTAAAATCAATCCTTGAATCGAAAAGTGGTGCTACCAATAGAACACCATTTTTTCTCAGGGTTAAAATTATAACATGTTTGAAACCATGGCCTTGACAATCGGCATCGTTGGAACCATAATATTAAAATCAACCCCCAAATCAAAAAAATGTGCTACTAGTAGCACTCCTTTTTTCCGAGGTTTAAAATTGCAACATTTTTTAAACCATGTCCTAAAACCTAGCATTGTCGCAAACAAAATCATTAAAAAGAAAAAAAATGAAAAAAATGGAAAAACAAATAACAATAAAATAGATGAAACACACACACACACACACACACACACACAGAGAGATTCATTGATGAACAAATAGATAAATCGACTGCATGGGCCTACTTTGATGGGACTTGTCAAGGGGATCCACCATTACATGGTGTTGGATGTGTGATTCATATTAATGATCATCATGTAATCACATACAAGGTACGTTTAGGTAGGGGGACCAACAATATGGCAGAGCTAATGGCCTCAAAACTCCTACTAAATTTGGCAACCGAAAAAAGGTGCATGAAAAATTCGAATATTTAGCAACTCACAAAATATAGTAAATTGGATGAATGGAACAAATTTATTGGAAAGTTATCATCTTTGGCCTATTTTTGAGGAGATACAACTTGCTAAAGAATATTTTAACTCTTTCTAATTTCATCATGTGTAGGAGAGAGGAACAAGGAAGCCTAATGGATTCTCAGAAGTTGGAATACAAATGGAAGTAGGATCTTGGATCATCCAAGAAACACTGGAAGGCCATTTCACTAAATATATTCATACACCTTTCACATAACCATGATTTGTACCAAACATAAAAATATAAATGTATTTAACTGATGATCTTCACTACTTTATGGACATATATGAATTTTTTTTCCCAGCGAAACTGGTTTTTATACCAGTGAAAATGATTAGATGGATTGTGATAGAATTATAATTTCTTTTGAAAATTATTAATAGAGCAAGATATATTTCGAGTTTCCCTTATATGTTGATCCCTCTACTTAAGAAAATATCTTAAATGTGGAAACACATTTACATAGTGTAATTTTGTTTATTAACATTTTTTTTTTGTTTGAAAACACGTACACGAAGCAAGTTAATTTTTTTTTTTTTTTGTCAGTTACAAAAATATATTGAAGCCTGCTAAAGTGCAAAAGTTACAGTTGGCGGAATAGTCCAAGAGACCATGGCAGCATCACCCTGGTGGGAAACCAATGCTGCCACATGACCGTAGAGTTCCCAATTGTCCATGCAATTATAAAAAACTATAAAAAATAAAACTGTGCTAAGACTAGAAACTAGGGTGCCTCGCAGGGCTGGAACCCAGTAAACTAATATGTCTAGAAACATAAAAAAACCAGTGAAACCTGAGAACGTTGGGATCATCTGGAGTTGGGGTCTGGCATCCGTTCTTTCCTTTGGTCCTACGCAATGTCCTTGTCTAGAATCGTTGTGTCCGTGGTGGTATGCCAGAGAGCACGAAAAAGATACTCCAGTTGCTCCTCGCGATGAACCTAGCGTTCATCCCTGTTCAACAACTCCTTGATGTTGCACTTGACATCCATGACTGAGCTTTGGAAAAATTCCAGAGAATTCTTCAAATTCACGAGCCCATCGCACCGAGAACAAGCAAGAGGAGGTAGAGGGGGTGGTAGAGCATCAAAAGTAATCCCAGCTAATACCGAAGCTACAGCTCAGCTACTAACCCACAGATACAGCCAAGGATTTTATGCTTGATGCACCCTCCTAGCAGCCTTCCTGAATATTACACATGCCTTATCGGACCCCCTCTTATACTTATACTTGATTTCTGACTTGCCGATGGCCAAGGAGAAGCAGTTTCTACAGAGGCTTCCCCATCCATAATAATAAACAGCACCTGGCAGAGACAGCACAGCTGAAGAAGGGGGGGAGGCAGAAGAAGGGAGAGAGGAGGAGGAATAAGAAAGGGGGTGGTTGGATTGGGGGGAGTGGAGGGAGGCTAGGGACGGGGTGGAGACTGGTGGACGGGCAATGGTTCTAGGCTAATCTTAGGTGMAAAACCAAGGGAATTTCCAAAGCTATCAAACCACTCCACTCTACAAACCCATGGTGAGGACAGAGGAGGGAGTTCCGGAGTGGTGGCATGGTTAGGAGTCTGAGGCAAGTTCTAAGGAGCTTGCCTACCTCGACCTTGTGAGCCTCTGCCCCTTGCAGTATACCAAGCCAACCCACGCTTTGTTTTTCCTTGTTGTCGTGGCATCGGGAAGAAGACCGGGAGAGGAGGGGAGGAAATAGAATAGAGGTGGAGCGAAAGGAAGAGTTCGAAGCGGAGGTGGAGTGGAGGGATAAGCTCGAACCAGAGGCAAAGAGGACCTCAGACTGGTGTGTGACTGCGAGGAGAGAGAGGCAAATGATGCGAATGAGCCATAAGCTTCACCGTCGTGGAACAAAAACCATGGATCTGGGGCTTGCGATGGGACTGGTTAGGAGGCCAACCCATCACATTTACAACCTCTGCGAGCTGGAGCACCATTGCCATAACTGGCTCTGTGCAAAAATGAATGTAGGGGTACGTCAATCGATAGATTGAATGCATGAATTACATGCTTGGAGGGAGTGTGGGCTGCGGTGGCATGATGTTGAGTGGGTTGTGGCCAGGTGTCCGCCCACATGTCCAAGTGCATGATGATCCCGTTGACACCCCATCCGGGGAGCAAGTTTAATTTTTTTAACTCAAATTTAAATTTATTTTAAAAGAAAAATCAAATATAAAACATAAAAAACAAATGCTATACACATACATTTTTTTTTCCGCAGAAAAGCGTAATTTTCATTATGATAATCAAAATTACATTTTTTAGATACACCTAATAGTGTATTCCTATGATATAGTATGCCTACATACTTCAAATCATATAGTTATGTCTTCTTCATCCCGTAGGATTTTATAAAATCATTACAAAAACCTGTAATGCTTCAGAGCATGTAGTTTTGTCTTCTTTGTCCCATAGTATCCTTCAAAATTTTTGCAAACCAGAATCTTGAATCAGTAAATGTTTCATTCATTTACAAAAAAAATATTTTTTGTTCTTGAATTTGTTCATTCAAGAACTCTGTGATCTTCCAGTGGCCCACCTCCATGTGTGTGCCCTCTTTCGATGCCCTGTCCGCTTCTTCATTTCTTTCCCTGTAGACATGTTGACAGGAAAAAGAATCAAAAACTTTCTGCTGTGTTTTTATGTCTTCCACGATATTGGCAAGTCTGATATTGTTGCATCTTTGAGTCCCATTTATCCAGTTTATTGCATTTTTTGAATCTCCAAAAACTGTTATCTTTTTGCAATCTTTTTCTAGTGCAAAGGCCAAGAGTAGTTTGAGGCTCATTAATTCAACATAATTATTTGTTCCATTTCCCAACCCAGACGTTAATGTGTAGTAGTGTGTGTCTGAGAAGTATAGTATTCCTCCTCCTCTTTCACAGGTGTATTGTTGGGATGCTCTGTCAAAAAAACCCCAAGGTGTTGATTTTTCAATTGTTATTTCTTTTATCAATCTGTTCTTGATTCTTCCTTTCGAAGGAAAGGAGGAGAAAATTGCTAGTCTGTTTAGTGAGGTTTTTCCAGGAGCTATAGTCACCTCATTAAAGATGGCTTCATTCCTTGCTAGCCATACTCCCCAGGTGATCAACAAAGGAATTAATCTGTATCTTTTGTAAGAAGGGTTTTCCCACCAGTTCTTCCAAGCTTCTTCTAAGGTGTGGCCTTCCCACTGGAAATTTTTTGCCAGAGTAACTGAAACTTCTATCCAGACCATTTTTAGGTATGAGTAGTCTAGAAAAAGGTGTTGAGCCATTTCTCCCTCAATTTTTCACAGTGAGCATCTACCTGGTCCAACAAAATTTCTTTCTAGAGTATGTCCCAGGTTGGGACTTTGTTAGATAGAATGCTCCACCAAAATAGTCTTGACTTAGTAGGACCATTGATATTCCAAGTCTTTTTCCACCACTAGACTGATTCAACTTGAGATGGTTCTTGTATTAAGTGTAAATATCCTTCCTTTAGGGTGTAGATGCCTGAATCATTTATGTCCCACACCAATTCATCTTCTTGTTCTCTTAGCCTGATCTGTGAACTTTTTAGGGCTGTTAGGTAACTCTCCAATTCCGCTGAATCCTCAAAGTTTAAGTCAAGAATGGTGGCAGTTTTCCACCCTTGAGCCCATAGAGTAGTGGCAGACTGGTCAACAAGAGAGTTTAGGGAAACAAGTCCTTTTTGTTTTAAAGTAAATATTAGATGATCTAAAAGTAAGTGTTTTCCTTCACTTCCTGTCCAAGGATCTTCCCCTAATCTTACCCGAAGTCCATTTCCTACCTTCCAAGCAAGACCACCCCCTATAACAGGGAAATATTTTATAACTGCCTTCCAAATCGTCCAAGCTCCTATGAGAGTTTTCTGAGCTCGTCTGATCCAAGACTCCATTGAGTTTGGTTCAATGTACTTTCTTGTGACAACCTTTGTCCAGAGGCTGTTTGTAGAGAGTAGGCGCCATCCCCCCTTAGCAGCTAAGGCTTTGGAGAAAACATGTATATATTTTTAAGCCCCAGTCTCCTAAAGCCTTTGGGACTTTATACACATACATATATACATAAACCAATTAAAAAAAAATAAAAAATCCCCTCTTATTTGAGTACGAGTGATTTAAAGAATTCCCTTCGCCCCTCTTATTTCATTTCAAGAATTGCCTTCCTCTCTTATTTGATTTATTTATTTATTTATTTTGCTCCCATTTTGTTTTTTATTCTATTAAAACTCTGTTTAAAAAAATAAACTTTCAAGAAAATGTGTTTATATTTGTTCGATTTGATTTTTTAAAATTGTTTTATATTTGGTTTATCTTTATTATATCTTATTTTATTTTTTAAAAACCCGCTTTTACATAAAGAAATTAAAAAAAAAAAACTCCCCTCTTATTTGAGTACGAGCGATTTCAAGAATTGCCTTCTCCCCTCTTATTAATCCACGTCGAAGGCGCAGAGGGACTATAGTGATTGATAATTTGTTGACTTCATATTAATATGTCCTTTGACTATAAATTTTTGCATCATCTGTATTGTTCATACTATAGAAGTAAAAACATTATATATATATATATATATAAACTTATATGTCATCGTTTCATTGGAGAATATATTTGAGGTCTTATTGCCAGCTTCGTTGTTCCCAATGTTGTAAATGTTTAGATATCCAAAGTTTTGAGCTTAGACACTCTTTTTTTAATTTTTATTACATTTTTACTGAAATGTTTACATACTGAAAGTTCTGAGCATGGACGTTTTTTAATGTTTGTTTTATTATTAGTCGTTGCCGAAGGCGCAGAGGGACTATAGCGATCGATAATTTGTTGAGTTAATATTAATATGTCCTTTTATTATTATTTCTATTTGTATTGAAATGTTTACATACCGAAGGTTTAGAGCATTGGGAATTTTTTTGAGGTGCTTGAATAGGCCTGACAACTTAAATGTTTACATAGTGCAAGGTCTTGAAACAGACCTCACAACTTAAATGTTTGCATACCGCGAGGCCCTTAAACAACCTGACAACCTTAAATGTTTACCTAAATAGGCTTCTCAGAGTACATTTTTCCTCAAATTTTTCCATACAATGTTGCAGTGAATTTGGACAATATTATTGTCCACCGCCAGTTGCATAGCCATTGTATGTTTCATACTTCTTCTATGATTGGAATGCAATTTGGTCATCATTGGAGATGCATACATTGTTTACTGGTTCGATGGGTGCTTCTTGTTCGCTGGTTCGTCGGTTGTTGCTTGTTGTTGTTTGGTTCAACTTTGCAAGGTTGGGGATCTGCGCCTGTGGTTGGACATGTTGGTGCTTGTTGCTTGCTTTTGTTTACTTCAACTTTGCAGGGTTGGGGTCCTGCATTCGCAGTTGGATCTATTTTTTTTACTTTGCGGGGTCCAGGTACTGCACCCACAATTCGACTTGCACTTTTGTCGTTCATCGTTTTGGAGTAAGTTTCGATGCCATAATTTCATTTTCTATTCGTTCTTTGATGTTCACTGTTTGCAGTTTGCAAGTAAGAATGTTTGATTATTTCTACTGGCATGCTCGTCGTATGTTTCTGGTTCCTTCCGTGCTTGGGCTATAGTTTGGTAATCACTGGAGATACATATGTTGTTTACGGGTTCAGTGGTTGTTGCTTGTTCGCTGGTTCGTCGATTGCTACTTGTTGTTGTTTGGCTCAAGTTTGTGAGTTTGAGGTCCCAAGGTTGCAGTTGGGCATGTTCGTGATTACTCGCTGGTTCGTTGCTTGTTGTTTTCTTTTGTTTACTTCATCTTTGCAGGGTTGGGGTCTTGCGCTGGTAGTTTGAGCTATTTTTTTTTTGCACTTTGCGGTGTTCAGGTCCTGTACTCGCGAGTGGACCTGCGGTTCTGTCATTTGTCGTGTCTGGCAAAGCTGAGATCTGGCACCTGTCTCGTGCCCGCCTATCCTGCCCTTAGATTTTTATCCAATTCTTTTTCCTAGCTCTGGACCATACCTACACGTCTTTTTAAAATGTTCTTGTAGAAGAAAAGGACACTGAGATGGTGCTAGCAAGAGTGGTATTCCGTGGATTGAAAATTGCAGTATTTAGTTTCTATGATGTTGGGCATGCAACATTGCTAGCATAATAAATGTGTTCTCAAATGCATCACACCATTTACATTTGGACGAAACCATTATCAATCTCGGATACTTCAATGTTGACATGACACAAAATAGTGGCATAACAAATTATTGGACAACTACATGTGCAATTACAATGTCGCTGTCTTTTTTTTAAGATAAAACATGTGCAAAACACTCTTATTAACCATATATGGTGAAATGTGCCCATATCACAATACATCCTCTTTATCCTGTACACAGACTGGTGTGACCATGATACAATTTGTCTTGGACTTGAAATATGAGATGTACACCAAATATATTGCAAAATTATATTTCCATGTCTCAAAGCATATCTGGATACTTTACCGCAGAAAACCAAAATCATTCAGCTATGGCCATGCAATTTCTTAATATTTTATGGCTTGTAATATATTTTGGGAAGGAAAAACTTTATATACTTACAACCATGGATGGAGAAAAGCAAAGGTTCATGTTTCTAACTATCTTTTATTCTATTCATTGATTCTCATTTAGAGTATGTACATATTACTTGTTCTCCTCTGCATACCAACTTCCATTCATGTTCATTGTATTTTGTGTGTTCCCACATTCAAACAAACATAATAGCTGGAGAAAACGAAGGAGTCTTTACCACAATGGTGGAAGAGGAGATACAAAGGTACATGCTTGTACTGTTATTTCATATTCCATTGTTTTGTATTTCATTTATTGTATGTATATGTGTTCACCTAATTTATTGTATGTAGATATTGCGTACCTTCTTACATAATAACTTATCTGCATGTCCTTTGTATTTTCTTTGCCGCTACATTGAAATAAATCAAACTCTGTTTATTTTTTTTACATGTCTTCCTGCATACCAACTTCCTTCATGTCCATTCTATTTTTTCTGCATTGCTACATTTAAACAAACAGAGTGGTTGGAGAAGACGATGGACTCTTTGTCGCGAATGTAGAGGAGGATTTACAAAGGTGCATGCCTCTACTCTTATTTCATATTCTAGTGTTTAGTATTTCATTTATTGTTTGTGTATTTGTTCTACTTGTTCTACTGCTTTGCACCTATTTTACTGTATGTAGATACTACGTATCTTTCTACATAGTAACTTATCCTCATGTGAATTGTATTCTCTTTGTTGCTACATTGAAATAAATAGAACTATGTTTCTTTCTTTTGCATGTCTTTGTGCATACTAACTTACCTTCATGTCCACTATATGTTTGACGTTGCTACATTGAAAGAAACAGATTGGTTGGACAAGAAGATAAATTCTTATATGCCACAATAGAGGGGGTTGTGGTATAATCTTCGAAAAGGTATACCAATTGTACTAGTAAATCAAACATACAAAATGGGTGGGTGCATATAATATTGGACTAGAAAATGATGATTTGGAAACAATGGGCCTTTGTTGAGACTTCTCGCTTCCAAACATTTCCCTCCCCATTTCTAATTTTCCCACTTTATATTATCCCATTTCCCCCCCCTCTTCTATACTCAACTTTTCTCGTCCACTTTTGCTTTCTGGTTGCTTTGCTTAGTCATCTTTCTGAAAATGTCTAGGTGCGTGGGTTGGCGGACTCACAGGTTCACATTTATACTCATGCTTCTACCTCATTCCATACTTAGCCACTTTTTCGATCACGGGTTCATGCGCTGGCAGGTTCAAGATTGTGCCTCTAGCTTCATAGGTTCCACGATATACAGATTGGCCGTCGTACCCCCCCATCATGCACTATTTCCTGTTAGACATTTTTGCAATCAAAAAATCTGAGGCATACAATTTGACCATTGGGTCCTCATGTTTCATGAATATCCCTTGACACCCTATTTCATATTCCATCTCCTTCGACCCTGTATGTGACATTCATAACAATTATGGACAATATATAATGCATATGCTTCTTTAGTCCTTCTGATGTTCATCTACTCATGCTTGCATCAGAAAAAGTTGCACTAGTGACATGGCCATGAGCAGTCAATCATCACAAACATCAACAGACCGACAAGGCTAAAGGTAAAGATGCATACATTGTGTTCCTCATATGTTTACCAAACAAATATCCTCAACTATTTATTCATCTATGCCATGGTGAATATGTTGATGTCATATGCAACACATACTTTGTAGTTCACAAGAAGTATCAACAAGTGAAAGTGAGACGCCGAACATAGCGCAAGTTCCACAGACTAAGAGGTCTGGTTGCAAAAATCTGGCTCCATACTTCATCCAAGTTATGCGTCTACTTGTACATTTATGCCAGGAAAAAAAAAACACAAAATAATGCAGACTACCATTCAAATTACTTTTCCTGTTCAAAAAATGTCACCAGGTATGAACTTATAACACCAAAAATACTATCAATAGAGGGCTTGAACAACCGTCGAACTGGACAAGTGTTTGTTGGGGACATAATGGTCATCTATAGCACCTACTTGGACAAGGCAAACAAAACTAGATGCATTATGCATGCTGACATGACAAACAACGAGGCTCTGATGACCGTCACACTGACTATTCACACACAACTTGTCCAGAAACATGCAAAAAAGATATTGCCAGGTAATGGGATATCCATTACAAATTTTAATATATTGCCCAAAACAGTATATGACCGTGGTGATTGTGATCAGATTATATCGCTCAATGAAACAAGTGTTGTGGAAAAAATTCCCGCTATTTTTTCAGAATATTGTTTCGTCCCGGACACAACTATCATCCAACTTGCACAGAGCAACGACACTTACCCAATCAAAACCATTGGTGTAGATGTCACACTCACGAGAAAACTTGGCTCGCAACACATTCTCCATATAAAATATGGAGAGTCAGACAATGACAAGGCAATGGTACGGTTCTCCATATTCAATTTTGTCCTTTACTTTCAAATGTCTATGTATCTTGGTTATGTTACACAACTATTGCATCGTTCCATGTTGCAGCTGCAATTGTTCGACACCTATTCAAATTTGTTTTCCTCAATGGAACAACAATTGCATAAAGAAAAATTTCCACGTATGCTCTTCAAAAATATAACAAAGAAAATAAATGTTAAAGAAAGGATCTTTCGCACAACCCAAGCAACATTTGTAACAGAATTGTGAACAAACATAATACAGGATCTCGAGAAACTAACTAGCTCTACAACTGTTGTGTGTATACATCGACAATTTCATCCTCACTTTGCTCATACAAATTGCCTTCACCAATTTTCTACAATTTTTCTTTTTTTTGTTGTGCAGTTGTATATTATGTTGTTCAATATATTAACTACTATTCTCATGTGCCCAAGTTGAGGGTGTTTTGGTTGCAGCGAATGAGTACTTGACCCCCTTCGAGCCATTATGTGCCAAATGCAACTCTCCTTCTTATGCTTCTGCTTTCATAAATGATGATACAATTGATTGTCTGGGATGCAATAAAAAATGCCTGTACATATATAAACATTGCCTCAATGCTGCCATCTGAACCGTGGGCAACACAATCGTACATTGTACAATTAGACAACCTCTTTTACAAGATGTGCTTCTTGGGTTAGTTGAATTGCCTTATGAAGCATGCCTACAGAAAAAGGCAAACAATTTGTACATGTTGCGCGACTTTCAGATGCATAGCAAGTTTACCTTAAATGAGGACAATGCAATATTGCATATCGACTAAAAAAAAAATAAAAAAAATCATATCAAGCTTTGGTAGGAAACGAAAAAATCTCATGTGTGTCTGTAATTTTTCTTCAATACCCAGATGAATGTTCGTTGGACTCGAGTTCTTCGGAGTTTACATCTATGGCTGTAAAATTTTCTTTCCAGAGATTTTGTCTCTTTTTGTGCACTTGAAACAACAAAAAGAATCTAACTACAAATGAAATCGTTGTTGTTATTTTCATGTTTTTTTGCATCTCTCAGTAAAAATTTTGCATATTTGTTGGGGTGTCCAAATGAAAAAAAAAATAGTGGTTGGTTGTGGATTTGTTGGAGGAGTCTGCACCTTTTTGGGTACCCAAATTAGAAAAATGTTTTCCAACTATATAGCCATGGCATGATTTCTGCATTTTTTGGGTACCCAAATAAAAAAGAAGATGATCTCCAACTATACATTTATGGTATGGTATCTGCATTTTCTCGATGCCCTAATTGAAAAAAAAGGGCTCAACATGGATTGAAACATGAGCTTGAGATCTTCA
>ML801519.1:344633-362814 GCA_009831015.1 Picea engelmannii | reverse complement strand
GGATCAGGGGATTGAAACAAAAGCTGAAACAAAGGTCTCATCCAGACCTGAAAGTTCTTGCTCAGGTGGCAGTAAATATGCAAAGTGAGAAGTCAGATGTTAATTGATTTTGGTTTGAAATAAATTTTGAAGGCAAAAGCTCTTTTTGTGCACTACCGGGACTTTCAACAGCGCCAGGATACTATTTCGTTACCCGTTAGCTATTGAAAGCGATAGCTTTCAACAACTAACCCGTGAAAGTTTCAAACGGTTGCACTGTTGAAAGCTGGGCAAGCAAGTTTTGAGGACGAAATCGCAACAGTTTGTTTCCAACTTGTTTTGAAGATATGCCAACGTATCAATGGACCATTAAATTGCATGCAAGAAGTTCAACCTCAGGGATTCGAGGAATTTTGGATACACATTCAAAACCATATCCTAAAATTCGGCCATAAATATTGGGAAATGGAACAGTCATGTACATGTGTCATGCTGCCTCGCCACATCACGGATGCTGGAAGCTGGAGGAAGCAAATGGTGATTTTTTGTATGCTGAAGACAATTCGAACACTCAGTTCTGTTATTGAAGACTTTAATTTCATAGTTGTTTAAGTAGAATATAACTGTTTTTATTAAATGACAGGTCCATGTTTTTAGGATTTGTGTAACCATTTGTAAAGGCTATAAATGCCTATTTTAATATCAAACAAGGGTTCGATTATGGATACAGTAATACTCTTTTGTACTCAGACCTTTCATTGTTAATACAGATCACAGGTTCCTTTCCATTTTGGTATCAGTTTTCCATATTTCTTCTTCACTGTTATTTTGTTGTCAAACCTTGAATAGCTGTTATCCTATTGTTTGGTTCATGACATTATAATCAGTTTCTTTAATTGTTTATTAGACCCTGCTTTKCACTGGTTTATGAGCAATCTTTCTTCATCCACTAAAGGCTATTTTACTGTTTAACCAATCTTGGAGAGCACTGTCTATTTGTTTATCATTCTGATGTCTGAATGTTATTAGATGAATTGAGTTATCCCATTGATCCACCTTTACAAAATACAAAAACATTCATTTCTTAAGTTACCAAGCACCTTTGGTCTGGAACCACAAAGGGTTTCTTGGAGTGATAACAGGATCCATGGAAATGGGGAAAAAATAAAACTTCGGGAAGACTCAATTCTTGAATGTGGTCCTCTCACCTCAAAAGAGGATCTCGCACCTATGAAAACATGAATACATCAACAAGGCGACACAAATCTGTATGAAATTTCAATGTTGGAGACAACCTCTAGTCAATAGATTGGATGGAAATCGATGGAGTTTCCTCCTCGCCTTCTCCCCCTCTCTTCACTCTTTTATGGTGCAATGATAGGGTGTGCGCCGAAATGCAATACCACCAAAGATGTTCAAGAATGGGAGAGCTCCTCCTATTTTGTTAAGATAGGATATAAAAATTTGCAAGAAGAGAGAAATGTTTTTTCTCAGTCCGGAGTTTGGAAGGTAGTTTGGCACATAGATGACATGCCCAAAATCAATTCTTTCATTTGGTTTTTAGTTCATGGGTGTATCTTAACAACCAAGAATTTGCAAAAAAAGGGTATTAATGGGCTCTCTTGATGTGCCCTCTGCAATCAATATGAAGAAACAATCCTTCATTTATTCACGTTATGCCCCTTTGACAAAGCCACTTGGAGTATGGATCTTGGAAATATTTCCATCCTTACATCCTGGCCCCTTTCTGACAAAGAGTTATTTAAAAATGGTACAGGAACTATCAAGGAAATCTCAAAAACAAACCAGGTTTTAAACGACTATGGCTGACAATGCCAAAGTACATCTGCTGGGAAATTTGGTTGTCGTGAAACAAAAAAATCTTCCAGTATGAATCCATAAGACCAAAACAATTGACGATCAAGGCTATATCTCTATGTGTTGAGTATATGCAACATCAGACGCTTCAACAAGATCAGGGTCTTGAGCGACATGAAGAAGGATGGGTTAAATTATTTTTGAAGATCACTATCAATTCCCCCCTGATTGGTCCTTCTCTTACTCCCAAGTGGGATATTAGAAATTCGATAGAGGAATTTAGAGGTTGGTTTCCATCTCTTTGGATGCATTACCTCTTTTTTGATGGGGCCTCTCGTGGCAATCCTGGGGCGGTCGATGTGGGGGGGAGCCTCTTTGATCCCAGAGGAAATCAATTTTGTACCTATTCTTGGGGCCCAGGGATAAAAACAAACAATATTGCAAAAGATTATGCTTTATTTGAGGGATCGAGACAAGCTCGAGAGCACAATATATCTCAGATTTCAGTATTTGGTGATTCTATGATGATATTCAAAGCAATCCTCACATGAGAAAAAGTGGAAAACAATCTTCAAAGAGGTATTCTTCATCACATTATCATTATCAACAAAAGTTTTGATGATTTTAGACTCTTCCATATCAATCGAGAATTAAAACCTCTAGCCAACCTTTGGGCTAAGGAGGGTACAAGGTTGAATCAAGGGGAAATAAGTTTGAATGGTGTTAAAAGGTCTCCCCCTGTCCCATAACACATCAATGAATTGAGGCAAATCTTGTGACAGACCTCCTGACATCCTCACATATCGAGACCCCTTCATATGTGTGAGGAGTTATGGTAACTGTGTGAGTTATCAAGTGTGTATTCCCTTTAGCTCTTTAGGCGATCTCCAGGGCCAAGAAATGGAATGTGATTTTGAGGCTTTAAGAAGACTTGATTCTGGAACAAATGATCTGCACCATGCTTAGTCCTTTCCTACTTCTAGTCTGAGGCACAATCAATTGTGGTCCATCCCTCTGGTCGAGGCTCACCATAGGCATTGTTTTGGGATTTTGATTAGACTCTTTCGTTTAGGGATTCTTTAGGCAACCGCTAGGTTTCAACGTTCAATGTCTGATTCAATTAACCTTGGTCGACTCTCCCCCCCATGGTTGTTGATGGCGATAATTCATAAAACTATGAGAATGACATAGCTCCAATGGATATGGAAGTCCAACCTTTTCTTCATCCAATGGCGTATGAAATTCAAGACTTTGCCCCTAAAATATAGTTTATGTTCTACAAAGTTTTTTGGTGCCTAGGGAAATTTTGTAAAAATGTAATCAACTTAGAAGATCATAGTCAGGAGTCTATTATTGTAGAAAATTTTACAGTATACGACACAATTCTTAAATCTCTTCGGCTATATGCCATATTATGTATATTGTATGATGTTGTTTGCTTTGGCGCATCCTTTTAATACAAATTCAATTCAATCTATGTTAAAAAAACATGTTTTCCCTTACTTTTGGTTTTTTTCATCTATTTTTTTGTTCTTCTACTTTTTCATTTTTTATAATTTTGTTGGTAACAATGCTCATTTGTTAAGCCATGATTCCAAAAATGTTACAATGTTAAGCTCAGAAAAAAAAGGATGTTACTGGTAGCACCTATTTTTTATTCGGGGGTTGATTTTAAAATTTGGTTGTCAAGGCCATGGTGTCAAGCAATTTGTAATTTTAAGTCTAAAAAAGGGGGTATGCTATTAGTGGCACAAATTTTTGATTCAAGTGTTTGATTTTAAAATTTTGGTTGCAATGGTACCAATTGTCAAGGCTATGGTTTTAAACAAGTTTTAAGTTTACCCCTCACACCCTGCCCTCCTCCCACCCCCCCTCCAAAAAACAAAGAAGTAAAAAATTACAAAGGGGGTGCTACTCATAGCACAAGATTTTGATTTTAGGGTCAATTTTAATGTTTTTGTTTTGAAACATCATGTAGTTTTAAGGCCATTGTTGCAAAAGGTTGTAATTTTCATCTTGAGAAAAAGAAAAGGAGTGATTTTGAGAGCACCACCTTTCGATTTAGGGGTTGATTTTAAGGATTTTTTAGCAACATTATGGATCATGGTTGAAAAAAGTTGTGATTTTAACCCTGTAATAAAAGGGTGCTACTGCTAGCACCACTTTTGAAGCAGGGATAAAAATTACAATTTGTTTGAAACCATGGCCTTGAAAACTCATATCATTGCAACCAAAATATTAAAATATATCCCTGAATCGAAAAATGGTGCTAATAATATAACACCCTTTTTTTCGAGGTTAAAATTATAACATGTTTGAAATCATGGCCTTGACAATCGGTACTATTGCAACTAAAATAATTTTTTCAACCCCATTATCCATGCATATGGGGCTAACATGTATGGAATTTCAAGAAGATTTTGGAAGGTCCAAAACCTTATCACAAATGAGGATTGAGGAAGTCAAAACCCTACCCCTAGATGGCTATTAGATGATGTTAAATACCGAGCCACTAGGAGGAGAAAGGGTTCCATGCTTTAAAATTGTATTTGTTCCATAGTTGAGTAGAGCATATAGGAGTGGGATTTAGAGAGCATAATAGAGGGGGGAAGACATCCAATTCCACTTCATCAATAAAATCAACACTTACAACAAATTCAATCTTGCATTGTTTCATTACCTTGATCTCTACATCCTTGTTTACCCATCCCAATGGATATGTGCCAGGATGATTGTGAACCTCCAATCCAAGCTTGTTGACCAGATTTGTTGCTATGATATTAGAATGTGAACTAGAGTCGAGCAAGGCATCTATCTTGGTGATCTTCTTGACTTGGATCTTGATGTGGAAGAGTTTGGTCATCTCCTTCTCTTACTAGTGATGAAATTTACTCATATTCACCTCCTTCTGCACTGATGTGCAGACTTTCCTCTCATCCATATCAGAGCTACTTTCAACCTGATTGATTGAATGCATGGCTAGAAGATTATTTTTCTTTGCATCCTTCTTGTGATTCTTTGGGTTCAACTCTAGATGTAGTTTCCAACACTTTTCCTCAGCGTGCCCATCAATATTGCAATGGTTACAATGGTTGTTAGGATCCTTGCACCGATGTGCAATGGTTTTCATCTTCTTATCCTTTCCCCCTTTCCACTTCTTCTTCCCCTCCTTAGAAGCTTCTTGGTGCTCTTTTTTCTTAGAACCACTTGGTTTCCCTTTCTCGTGACCTATGTTTTCTAGATACTATGCTTGTACACATGCCTCCTCCATTGTCCTTGGTTTGAAATCATCACTTGCTTTCATAGATGGCTATGTAGACCCCTTAGATACTTGAGAAGTACATATGGGATATTGGGAGAGATATGAAACATGATGGCCATATTTTTAAACTCAATGGTGTACTCATGTATACTCCGCCCTTGCTTCTGCATGAAGTAGTGCCACATGATCCATTGGTCCTCTACATACCTGATAGGGTATAATTGAGACTTGATGAGGATTTTGAAGTCCTCCTACATAGTTACTGTAGATCACCCTCCAACCTAAGTGTTTATGTATGGCTTTCTCACTAGGTTAAAGCATGGCCCTCTAACTTTAGTATGGAAAATGATATCTTTTGTTCTTCATCTATATGGTGAACGGTGAAATAAACTTCTAGTTGTTCCAACTAGTGATTTAGTTTTAATTCATAGATTTCACCTTGGTATGGATTTATGTCCACTTTTTCTTCCATCTTGAATAAGGACTATGAAAGGTTTATGGTACTAGAACTTGGTTGATCTTTCTTGGGTTCTTTTTGCGACTCCTTTTCTCGGTCTTTATTACCCCCCAGCTTCTAATTGATTTGATCTCTAAGTTCAAGCCTCCAACTTTTGCAAACAATTCGAGCTTACTTGCTAGAGCTACCATGAGGAGGGACATTTTGTGAGATATGTCATTGACTTGTTCTTCTAGCCTTCAAAATCTCTCCTTTGCTAAATCTCGAGGGTTGTTATGAACATACTTTTCAGCCATGGCTAGAGTTCTATGACTTTCCTCTTAAATCGATCCCTAGATCCTTGCAACTTTCATCAAGTAGCCCAAGAAAACCTGGCTCTAGTACAAATATGATTTGTAAACCACTATGGATATTCCACTCGACAATTTGTGACAACAAATCTAATAAAATACTAAAATCTTTATTGTGAAGGTTAATTTCCTTTAGATCTCATATTCTTTAATTATTGGTTTTCTACTTAAAATGCATGACATAGCTAAAATGTGAAAAACATAGAAGATAAATAAATACTCACACATTATCCACAAATAAGCACAAGATATAACCTGGGAAATCCAATACGAGAGAAAACCCAACTAGAAGGTGAGGTCGCTTTGCTCTCTTTTCTTCAAATGCAAGTACAAAGAAAGATACACTCTCTATGGAGTTGCCTTTGACATTGTGGCATGTATGGATGCTACATAATCTCTCCTCCTTTGTTTTTCTCTCAAAATACCACTCCTAAGTGCTCTACTAAAATATGGAACAAATACAATGCTAAAGAATGGAACCCCTTCTTCTCCAAGTGGATCGATATTTAATATCGCTCGATAGCCATCTAGGGTTAGGGTCTTGACCTCCTCAACCCTCAATTGTGATAAGGTTTTGGGAACTTCTAGAATCTTCCTGAAAGTCCATATGTGGCTAGCCTCATATGCATGAGTAATGGGGGTTGATGTAGCATCCACTTGTACCATGGTGGTCAACATGGTAGGTCAACTTGCAGGTGGCATAACCTTCACATACAAGCTCCAATTGATGTGATTTTAGAACACTTGGAAAGGTTAAGATGTGTAGAATAGCGTCAAAATATCCAAGCTACCACCGGGAAAGTTTTAACCCCCAAAAATGTTGTTTGATGCCTAAAAATGGCTCCAGAAGGTTTCAAACCCAATTTTCCAAACCAAGACTTTCCATTAAAATGACCCTACAAGTTGATCCCTCCAATTTTTTCCACTATGAAAGCATTAAAAATCACAAAATACAGATCAAAAAATCATTGGAAAGTTATAATCTTTGGACTATATTTTAGGAGATACAACTTACTCAAACATATTTTAACTCTTTATCTCTTCATCATGTGTATGAGAGAGRAGAAGGAAGCTAATGAATTCTCTGGAATACAAATGAAAGTAGAATTTTGGATCATCCAGGAAAAAGAGGAAGATCATTCCACTAAATATCTTCATACAATTTTCACATAACCATGATCTATACCAAATGTAAAGATCTAAATGTATTTAATAATAAATTGATTTATGCATATCTGAAAACATGTTTTTTTTTTATGAAACCGATTTTCATATCTGTAAAAATGATTAGATGGGTTGTGATAGAATTATAATTTCTTTTGAAAATTGTTGATAAAGAAAGATATATTTTGAGTTTCTCTTATACGATGATCCCTCTAATTGAGAAGATATCTTAAATGTGAAAATGCATTTACGGAACATAATTTTGTTTATTAATAACATTACAATTTTTGTTTTTTAGAATACACAAAGCAAGTTTAATTATTTTTAAACTCAAATCTAAATTTATTTAAAAAGAAAAATCAATATAAAACATAAAAAAAATATTACAAACACATATAAACAAATTAAAWAAATAAATAAATAAAACATTTTTTTTTTTAAATTTAAAAAACAAAAACAATTATTATTTTTAAAATTAAAACATAAATAAATAAGAGGGAGGAAGGTGATTCCTARAACCACCCTTTCCTCCCTCACCGAACCTTCCTAATGGCTCCACCCCCACCTTCCCTTCCTAATGGCTCCACCCCCACCTTCCCCACTATCACCCACATTTTCCCCCTCCCCCTACCCATCTCACTCTCGGTGCTCCCTATCCCCCAATCCTCAACTTAGAGGAATGGAATATTAGTACTCACCACTCCTTTTAAGTGGAGTGCAAATGGGACTCTCTCCCCCTCCCATACCCCTCTTGTCACTCCCTATCCCATCATTACATATCCTCATGTGTTTTGCTTAGAGGAGAGGTAGGGAGATGGGGAAGAGGAACCAACGGGGATAAGAAGGGGTGGCAGAGGAGGAAAGGGTGGGCCTATGGGTATGAGCTATTTAAAGAATTCTCTTCTCTTTTATTTGATTATTTATTTTGTTTCAATTTTATTTTTTTAATTTTTTTAAATCTTTGATTATTTTTTTAAAACTTTGTTAAAAAAATAAGCTTTCATTTTTTAAAAATTGTGTTTAAATTTGTTTCATTTTATTTGATTTTTCTTTATTTTATTTTTTTCTTATTTTTTAAAATTTGCTTTAATTTTTTTTCTAGTTTGAGGGAGGGTGGGGTTGCATTTATTTTATTTATTTATAATTATTTTTCATTTTAAAAAAAAAATTGTTTTTGTTTTCAAAATTTAAAATATTCACACACACACAATTTTCGAGGGAACAATTATTGGGAAACCCACAGGGTACTTCTCCTCATTTCGAGGATGGTACCCAAGGTAAACCAAATTTTGTAGAAAGCCAAGGCTTTTTCAATAGCCTGCGCATTTAAGAGCCAAACATGTCACTTGCGGGAACTGAACCTAGGTGGAGGGGCTTCGCTAGGGTTTTTGCAGGCTATATTGTTGTCTTGTTTGACTCGACTACACATAGATTTCATGGTTCTTCTCCAAATAAGAAACCCAACCTTATGGATGAGGAATATGAACTTCTCAATTTTTTCGAAGACCCACTTCAGGGCACCTTGATCCGGGCATCACACATGGTATTGGATGGTTGAAACTTTCGTGACAAGCATTTAGAGGAGGATTCATTAAAAATAATTCATGATATTATCAAGAACCTAAATGGAAATTCTCCTTCCCCTCGATCTGCCTCAACCGCCATTACTTCCTATAATGTCGAAGGGACAAAAGCTATCAATCCCTATAGTACTTCACAATTATCATTGTCCCAATTGGTCATATCTCTCGCAGAGGACTCTGATCCACTCATGGAAGCAGCCTGGGATATGAATTCCCCCACAAAAGCACATGATAAAGACACCCAATTAGTTGATTAGGCCTCGAACCATATTTATGAAGATCTCTTGAGTTTGACAACCCCCCAAACAACCTTTTTTATTGGGAATTTCTTAATAGAAGATTTAATGAGTGGTTGTGCCCCTAAATCTAGTTCCCCTTCTACTTTTGTGCCCCTTGGATGATAGAAGAAAATAAAAAAAGTGCATTAAAAGGAATCCCATGAATGCAAACCTAGTACTTAAGGAAGGAATCAAATTGCATGAGAATGTGAAAATGGAGTGGGAGGCACTTGTTAGGAGATTTGCTAGTAAGGGACTATCAACTAACACCCTTTGAAAATGGACCTTGTAGATGTTCTCTAAGGTAATTGAATACGAACCAGAAAGCCTTGTTCTGGCCAAAGGATGGTTGGAGTGGATTTTAGATTGAGGTATAGAAGACCAAAATCCTCTCTGGCAAATGGAAATATAGTGCCCAAGATTTATTTTTGAAGTGATGGTTGGTGGAATTTGATGCTAACTACGAGTAGATAGAAATCACCTTGGTATGAGTTTATATCCCTGGTATCCCATTGATATTTTGGTTAGAGGAGGTGTTAAGGGAAGTTGGAAATGTTTTAGGCTTCTATTATGAAGAATGCCTTTCCTTTCAACATTTTGGCTACATGGGGATGGATCACATCTTAATAGGTCTGAATCTCTCGAACCGACTAGTAGACAACATTACCATCCAACACAATGGTTCTTATTATCAACAAGCATTAGATTATGAGGGAATTCCCTTTAGATGTGGTCATTTCCATGTATATGGGCACTTGGCGAAGGAATTCTCTAAGGAGGAGAAGCACATATATTAGGTTAAGAAGATTGTTGCAAGTGTTGAGGATGATACCCCAAGAGTATCGCCCAAGCCATCACGGACCCCACATGGGTCGTCTCCTTATGTAGTGCCTCCCAACATAATTCAACTGATCAATAATGGTGGAATAGGATTCCCAACAGAGGCACCACCAAATAATCTATCGAGCAAGAAATCCCCTTCCTCCCCCTCTATTATTTCTTCTTGCTCAAAAGGATTTATCTCTCCTTTTGGTCTAAGAGAGACCTTGTTGGTTGGGGACCCCCTTGTAAAAACTTTCTTTCTTGGACTTTTTGGTCTCTTTGGCTCAGACCTCGACCCCCTGATCCCCTTTGCCCTCTCTTTACCTTTATCTCCCCATGCCCCTTCCTCCCCTCCGAGGATCCCTCAGGATCTCATCTCTCTTGAGATCCCTCCTTCCCTTCCTCACTCCCCTCTCCCAAAATACAACCTCTGCTCTCATTCCCACCCTCTTAATCTGAATCTGATAGGTATTATGGGAGGTCTTGAAATTTTTTCAAAGGCAGAACCAAAAGCCTCCCAATGAGGACACAAATCCTTCTTCTCTTTAGCACAAAAAAATCCACCTTCAAAGTTTGTTCGTGAAGACAAAAATCTTTGATTGTGGCCCTTAGAGAACCTGCCCCTGACAAGGTGACAAAATGATCATTCTCTCCCGCAATTGTCGTGGGCTATCCAACCCTGCAAAAATGTCCGCCATCAGTAGACTGTTGGAAATTCATAATCCATCTATCCTAATGTTATAAGAAACAATTATAGGTGGGAAAAAAGCTATGAAAGCATTGTTTGTGTCCTTTCCGGATTGGGAGTTCTTGGCTTTGGATGCTTGTGGAAAATCTAGTGGGATCTTGAAAAGGTGGAGGAAGTATTCCTTGAAATTGATCAATTCTTGGGCCATGCCTTCAGGTTTGGAAACTTATTTTCTCTCAAGCGACGTAAACCTCTATTTCACATGTCTTAATGTTTATGGTCCCTACTAGGATAGGAATGAGTTATGGAACAAGATATTTCAATCCCCTTTGGCAACCAAATATTGGGTTCTTATCGGTGAAGACTTGAACTTCACATTGGGGGCTTTTGGTATTTGGAGAACAACTGCACACAAGGATCCATTCAGATATTTATTTATCCAAAAGATAGAGGAAGCATGTCTTTTTGACATTTATCCCCTCAAATATTCTCCCACCTAGAGAAACATGTGCATTGGAGAAGATAGAGTCACAAAAATGATGGACATGTTTCTTGTCTCTGAGGGTCTCTTACAAGAAAACCTTTGTATTTGGAAATATGTAGCATCTGGGGGGGTGTCAAGCCATACCCCTATTATCTTGGAGCTTGTCACGAGACTACAAACAAATCACATAGTCCCTTCAAATTCAATCCCATCTGGTTGGAGGATCATACATATTTGGAGGCCATCAAGGCAAATTGGTCACCCTTTAAT
The DNA here is from genome assembly GCA_009831015.1 of Picea engelmannii. Taxonomy (NCBI): domain Eukaryota; kingdom Viridiplantae; phylum Streptophyta; class Pinopsida; order Pinales; family Pinaceae; genus Picea; species Picea engelmannii. Next base: position 351,659 of record ML801519.1, on the reverse strand, counting down.
CCTTCCTTATTATAATTCCCCTCAATACAATTCCTCTCAAATATCAAAAGGGAAAAATAAGTCTCAATTACATGGAGTAAGGAAAGAAGAAAGAAGGAAAACTATACACTACTAGAAATTGAATAGAAATTAAGATATTAGAAAGAAAAGGAGGTAGGCGCCTCTTTCATAGAAGCACAAAAAGAAGAGATTAAAAGTCTTGAATGAAACAGAAGGAAAATCCTTTGAAACAAAGAGAAGGAATGTCACTTAAAGAGTACAACCCTCTGGTTGTAGGTGGGAGATTAAAACACAATTTCTTTTCACCATTTTTCCAATGGCCAAAAGGATTTTAATACCATTTAGTCCATAGATAGACTAGATGGCACAACAGATTCTTCCCTTGTGGAATTAGCGAAGGAAGGATCTGACCTTTTAAAAAACCCGTTCAAAGTAGATTCAAGACCCACCATAGATACAATTCTCTAGTTTCCATGCCTCTTCTCTAATTTTATCGATCAAGAAGGAAATGATAATTTGATGGAAGAAGTATCCAAAGATGAACCATGGAGGACATTACAAATATTCCAGAAGGACAAGAGCCCAAGATGAGATGGTCTCACGGTTGAATTCCACATGGCCGATTATTTTGACTTCATGGGAGAGGATCTATTGAAAATGGTGGAATACTCTCAAACATCCAGATAGATACCAACACCTTTCAATGCTACTTTCATTGCTCTTGTCCCAAAGTCAGACAACCCATATTCCTTTGATCAGTTCAAACCAATATCCCTCTGCAACAAGATATACAAAATAATTTGTAAATTGATTGCATTCAGATTGAAAGATCATCTGTCAGAAAACATCTCATTGGAACAATTTGGGTTCCTTCAGGGGAGACAAATCCATCAAGCCATTGGGTTGCTCCAGGAAGGTTTACAGTCCATACACATTGGAAAACATAGGGAAATCACTTTTAAGGTGGACTTGTCCAAGGCTTTTGATAGGGTTAGTTGGCTCTACATTAGGCTCCTCCTCATACATCTAGGTTTCACACACTCATTTGTAACCTGGATCCTAAACTGCATTATAACCATGTCCTTTTCTCTATTAATCAATGGATCAACACCCCCCTTCTTCAAGTTAGAACATGGTATTATACAAGGCTACCCAATCTCCCCCCTAATCTTCCTGTTAGTGGTCGAGAGCCTTAGTAGAATGATCCACAATGCGGTCTCAACTACTCGTATAAAAGGTATACATATCAATGCCAACTTTTCATTATCACGCCTCCTTTTTGTTGATGACATATTAATTTTTTGTGAAGGAAAGATATTCTACATAGAGCAATTAAGGAACATCCTTCAAACCTTTTGTATAGCAACATGCATGCAAGTAAATATGAAAAAGTCCTCGTATTCTTGGGGGCTGTCAGAATAGGAGAAGCAAAGCATCACACAGGTCCTGGACTTACAGAATAAAGATATTGGAGAAGGAATGAAGTATCTAAGATTTTCTCTAAAGGAAAATAGCTACAGGAAAGGGGACTCACTTTGGTTGATTTCCAAAGTGGAACAACAATTACACTCTTGGTGTGATCGTTGGATTTCCAGAGTAGGGAGGCTAGTATTGATAAAATCAGTTATGGAAGTAATCCTGATCTACTGGAATACTTTAGCCTGGGTACTAAAGGGTATCCTTGGAAAAATCAGTCAACTATCTTATTGATTTTTGTGATATGTTTCAAAGGACAAGAAATATATTGTGTTGGCTTTGTGGAAACACCTTGCGGTGCCAAAATAACTTGGTGGATGGGGTTTAAAAATAAACATATTTTTTCACAAGCTCTAGAAGCCAAGAATGTTTGGGAATTATTGACAGATCAGGTCTATGGCCACAAGTTATAAAGGAGAAATACTTCCCCAGGGAATCAAAAATTGATTGGATCCAAAGGCTACAAAAAAATTCTCATGATGGTTCAATAATATGGAAAGCCACAATTAATTCTTTCTCCCTCATCAATAAATGGCTCATTTGGAAAGTTGGCAACATAGCTAGTATCCTCATCGACAAGGATCCTTGGGTGGGTTGCAACAACAAAAATATCCTCTAAAAGCCGATAATTCACATATTGAATCAAGAGGGATTCTTCTATCTAAACAAAGTTCATCAAAGAGATCTACAAATAGGACAATATTAATGGTTTGGGTGGCAGGAATTTGGTTTGGAATAAATCCATGCTCCTCTTTGGCTAGACTATGTAAGTGCCTTAAAAAACTCCTTGGTATATCCTACAAACCAAGAAGACTCTTTGATTTGGTCTGTCAACCCATTCGGGGGGGTATGTCCCTAGTCATGGTTACTCTGCTTTAATCCTAGAAAATATTGTAGCCCCTTCCCCRTGGAAGAAAAAATGCCCGACAAATTCAAAATTAGATATTATTTTCGGGATTAACTGCGTMGTGTAAGTCAATAATCTATGACCCATATCCATGAGTATTAGTCRCAACTGACCAATAATATAGTCCACTTAGCACTCATTGCATCGGGTGATGCTCACAGGGGTGAAGAAATGGGATTGAAACCAACGAAATGAATCRCATAGCATCAATCATCACTTCCGAGGCTTGCACTCGGTAACCAGGACTTCCCAGGTGGTCACCCATCCCAAGATGCCTTTGGCTCAAGAGCGCTTAACTATGGAGTTTTCCCCATAATCAAACCCACTTAGCTTGCTACCCCATTTTCAAAACCTTAGCAAGTATTGTGCCTTATGAACTACCAAGTTAGAGCTCCCTTCACTCTTATTATTTAAGCATATAGGGACTTCCGTAGTGCAAGATATTAGATATTATTTTTGGGATTAACTACGTAGTGTAAGTCATTAATCTATGACCTATATCCATGAGTATTAGTCGCAACTGACCAATAATTCTCATGATTTGAATAGTCCACTTAGCACTCATTGCATCGGGTGATGCTCACAGGGGTGAAGAAATGGGATTGAAACCAATGAAATGAATCGCATAGCATCAATCATCACTTCCGGGGCTTGCACCTGGTAACCAGGACTTCCCAGGTGGTCACCCATCCCAAGATGCCTCTGGCTCAAGCACGCTTAACTGTGGATTTTTCCCCACAATCAAGCCCACTTAGCTTGCTACCCCATTTGCAAAACCTTAGCAATTATTTTGCCTTATGAACTACCCAGTTATAGATCCCTTCACTCTTATTATTTAAGCATATAGGGGCTTCCATAGTGCAAGATATTAGATATTATTTTTGAGAATAACTGCGTAGTGTAAGTCATTAATCTATGACCCATATCCATGAGTATTAGTCGCAAGTGACCAATAATTCTCATGATTTGAATAGTCCACTTAGCACTCATTGCATCGGGTGATGTTCACAGGAGTGAAGAAATGGGATTGAAACCAACGAAATGAATCACATAGCATCAATCATCACTTCCGGGGCTTTTACCCGGTAACCAAGACTTCCCAGGTGGTCACCCATCCAAAGACACCTTGGTGAGAGAGTGGTTGGACTTTCATTTTAGATCATGAGAGGATATAACAAGGATTTTGAAGTCAAGATGGTTTTGGGGTTTTGCGGATTTAAGCCTAAAAATTGGTCTTCTTGGTTTGACCCTTGATGGGAGAGGATTAAGATGGATCCTATATGGGTTAAGTTGTCAAGCCTGGCCCTAGAGCTCTAGTCATTGAAAGTTCTTAAGGCTATAGGAAATAACCTTGGGACCTTCTTATAATGACTTGAATACTAGTGGAGCTGGACTTGAGGGAAGGTCTAACACAACAAATTGAAATAGAGGTGGGGCATCAACACTATGTTCAATTGTGGGAATATGTTGGAATGTCCTTCATTGTTCAAGATGTCATGTTTATGGGAACAAGACTAATGACCATCTCCTAAATTTTAGTAGAAGAGAATAGAGGAGGAGCAATGTAGGTGTTGGCTGGGAGGGAGAAAAAGAGGCATCATCCACAAAGGTTATGGATGAAAAGTCACAAGTGAGTAATAGAAGTGATCCCATGGAGAAGAAAGAAGGTAATCATGGAGCTAAGGTCTCAAAACTCCAAAACATACGGTTGGAATCGACTCCTTAGAAAGTGAAGAGGGCCTCATAAATGAATTTCAACCTCCTTTCATGGAAATGACCAATGTGATCTAGGCTATTTCAGCTTGGGATTTAAAGAAAGCTCTAAACCCTCCCCAATAAAATCTTTCCTTCAATATAGTAAGTTGAATTGTCATCTTAATCGCCTAGTTAGTTTAGATAATGCAATACTAAATTTGTCCCATGAAGTGTGGATTGGATTGGAAGTGTATACGGATGTTTATGCTAAGAAGGGTAGGAAGAGAAAGAAAGATAAGGAGGAGAAAGGGTAGAATTCTAGTTAAAATGAAGTTATTGGAGGGGTTTCTTCTTAGTAGGGGAAGAAAATACAAACCTAGTATGGGTGGATAAGTCTCAAGGGGACACATGAAACCTTCCTTCTTTGTGTGTGGGAGAGGGATATTCTAGTTCTAACCCCTGTAGATACCACCTAAGATGTAGAAAGGGGGAAATTGTTTTTGATATAGGAGGAGTTGAAGGTGGCTTAAGTAGGGATATAGGGAGGGAATATTATTATCTTGGCAAGGGAAGGAAATCTCATATTTCCATTGCTCATAATCAGGCCCTTATGAAAGTTATAAAGGGGAAGCAAAAAACTTTAAAAGGGGCCCTTGAAACAAGGCATTCCTCGAAGAATGGTTTCACATGATAATTACGTCCCTCAGCATAAGGGGGTTGGGAAAATACTCCAAAATACTTTCCTTAGGTAGGGCAGTGGACCTACACAAACCTGACATTATCTTGATTCAAGATACTACGAGAGAAGGAAAAAAGGCCACTGGAGGCCTCTCTAAGACCTTGAAGGATTGGAATTTTTAAGTGGTAGACTTTACAAGGTGCTCTGGGGTTTAACAACTAGATGGAGAAAGAGAACATTGAAGTTGCTTCACTCGATGATTTTGGTATTAAAAATTGGAGTTTAACTCTATTCAATGGAGTTAGGGCGTGATTTCTCAATAATTAATGTATATGGGCCTTATTAGGAAAGAATTATATCATGGGAGGATTTGTTGGATTAAAAATTTCCAAAATTTGATAAAATCATTTTTGGGGGAGATATAAGCTTAACATCAAAAGAGATGAGATATGGGAAAATCTAGCCAAGGAGGATCCCTCACATATTTTTTCATGCACAAATTTAGGGATGTAAGGTTGGTGGATGTGGATCCCTTAAAGTTGAGTCCAAATTAGAGAAATTTGAGGATATGGGTAGAGAAGATTTCTAAAAGGCTCATATATTTCTAGTATTTGAATCACTAATGAGTGATCATGAAAGTATCAAGTATTTGGTGGAGGTGGGAGGGGATTCATACCACCTTCTAATCACACTTGAAATATAAAAGGAATACACCGAACCTCCTAGCCCATTCAAATTTAATTCAAAGTAGTTAGAGGATGAGGGTTTCATTAATTTATTAAAGGCATAACATGTAAGATTTCATGACTCTTCAAACAAGTTAGCTAGTCTTCAATTTGAAAAAAGACTCTAAAAAGTCAAGAATACAATGTCAAATTGGGCTCATGTCAATAATATAAGAGATAAGTGGGATTTACTTACTATCGAGAAATGGAGAGAAGATATTTATGCTCGAGACTTTGAAGGAGACTTTGATGAACATTCCAGGAACGAATTAAAAAACATTGAACATTCCATGGAGAAACTCTTAACAGAAAAGGAAACCCAATGGAGATTAAAGAATAAGGCCTTTTGGCTAGCAAATGAAAATGAAAATACAAACTACTTGCACAATTATGCCAACCATGGGAAAAACATTAACACTATTTTGTAAATGCATAAGGATGGTGGTAATAAATTTAGGTCTTTCAACGAAATTTTTTAAGTACCTAAGATCTAAATATGTTATCACTCACAAGATATCCAAGAATAAGATAGAAAATTATGTTTACTTGATTATATCAAAATACCCTTAAAGTAGGGAAACACTTTATAATTTATCCTTTTATGGAAGGAATCCACTCTTGTTCACTAACCTTTTATGGTTGGGTGACCTCTCAATGAGCTCAACTTCAAATACAATAAGCTCCACACATCTCACAAGGAAGTCTCCATCCTTATTTATAGGTAAAAAGAGAACCCTGCTAGAGAAACTTCTGGATTGAAACTGTGTATGAAGTTTTGAAATGTACAACGTTTTGAGTGGACACTCCACCCATCATCTGGGATATATGAAGCCAATATGTTGTAAAAGAGTTTTGAGGTTTGTAATTATAGGAGAAAAATTAGAAAATAACTGTTAACAAAATGAAAATAGACGTTGGCATTAGTTAATCAATAAAGGTAATATAATGGGGTAAATGAAGTCATTAAGATTAGATGAAAACTAAGAATGATTAGAAATATTAAAATAATGATAAAGTATGAAATTAAAATAATAAAAAATGTTAAATTCAAGATAACCCAATATTAAAACAAGTGTTGCATGTCAACGTAGTCCCTGCCGGGTTGGAATGGGAATAAATGCACAGGGATGGGGGAATAAGTAGCGGAGGAAAATGGAAACTGTAGCGGACACGTGGAAAACAACATGAAGTACATGTGGTATCCATGCAAAAAATGATATGTGGATCCTAGAGCAATTGTGGCATTGAAACCATTTAGTTTTTGAAAGTATTTTCATTATAATTATACCGTGTTTTGCTTTTATTTTTACCAGTAGTACACCAGATAGAGTCTAATTTGCCATGTTCGAAATTTCCATTCCTAACTTGCATGTTTTATCTCTTCAATGTATTCATGAAATTCATTCATAATGATTTCTATATACTTCCAACTGGTTAAAGTTAAGTACAATTTTCATAGTCACTTGTTTAAATAGATCATCTAGCTTATGTGTCTCTATATGTGTTAGGATAAATAAAGTTATATGCGGTGGAAAAGAAAAGAA
>ML801519.1:307369-344628 GCA_009831015.1 Picea engelmannii | reverse complement strand
TATTTTTTTTTAAATCCTACTGCGTTCTTATAGATGTGGTACTGCTCTATAATTTTTTCCTGTGGCGTGTATAGTTCAAATGTGGGACTTAGAGAATATCCGCCGCAATGACTTGAATCAATACAAAATGATAGAAAATGTTTKTTTTTTTGGTTTTTTGAAATAAAGGTTCTTGGAAAATAGGAYCAGGAATCACACACATTAAACATTTCAAATTAACTAAACACAATTTGTTGACATTCAACATAGTTGAGGATAAAAAATTGTGAGCACATAAAAATAAAAGAAGATGACCRACATGCATAAAGAGAACTAATTTTGCATTTCGGAAAAAATAGTTTTCTTTGAAATATTTCAAAAAATAATATTGTCTATTACATATTCCTAGAAATTTAAATGAGTTTTTCATATAGACTGGGATTGGGGCTCCCGCGGACCATAAAAGAAATAAGTACAAGAAATTGGACTACAGAAAGAAGAAGTGGGCGATGGTAGAGAGAAAGACCTGAAAATAAGAAATTGTAAGTTATTAGTATTTGGTTAGACATTTCTATTTAAAGAGGTGGAATAGCTGGATTGATAAAAAAAGCAGGATGTAATAAGTATAGACTTACACTGATGGTATATATCGCCCCCTTCGTTGTTTGTTTGTTGATGGATTTTTATTGCTGTCGTCGACGACTACTGGAATCATGCCAACTGCCTATTTCCTTTTGTCGGTGAGCTTGTCAATTGCCCTTTGGAGCCATTCTTCAATGTAGCCTCTCATGGGGGCCACGTTGATCTCATCCCAGATTTTTATGTTGAAAAGATCCTTTTCTAATTCCCTTAGACTGATAGAAAGATTACGCAGAGCCTGATCAATTTCTTCATTTTGTACTGAATAGTCCACTAGCCAGTTGTCAACGTCATCTTCACCATATTCAAGGATGCTGTAAAAATTTTCTAAAGACAACCCCTTAAAAATATCAACTTGTTCATCGAAGCCTTTCTTGGTTAAGGGAAAGGAGTTGACGATTAAGTTGGGGTCTTGGACCTCGTTGGTACTTCCGACTAAGTCTATTTGGGTCAACTTTCTGAATAATTCTTCTTTCTTTGATATGGCTTGTTCACATGATTGGACAATGAGATGCAGGTTCTTCACTTTCTCTTTCCAACATGCATTTAATTGAGTAATCTGGTTTAGGGAGGATATATCTTCTTGTCTTCTTCTCATATCTGTCATGTTGTTGACGTGGATTCCAAAAGGGATGACCATCTCTATATAGAAACATTCTTCATTTTTAAAATCCTCCTACAAATTTTTGTGCAAAGCATGTGCCCTCGTTCCAAGGGAAGCCATACTTTATGATGTTTCCCAGGCCTGAGTAATCATCTCCATTGTTTTCTTGATATCCTTCTCCACATAGCCTCTACACGATGCGAGGAGGCTGGAGGATCCTTTTAACTTGGATGCAGGGGTGGCAGGCATGGTTATTACTAAATGACTGGCAAACAATGTGATAGGAATCAAAGCTTCCTCCAATTCCTTGAGTCGGTCCTTCAGTATGGCATTCTCGGCTTCAATGCCTCCAATGGAATCATCAAGAGCATCTCTGGTTTCTCGGTGAAGTCGAGAGATTTGGGACGACCGCATGTTCCTGAGGTTAATATCTAAATGCGATTTCTCTTTCTTGTTTCTTACATCTCTCTTTTCAATAATTAAATTTTTAGAATCGCTGTAAAAAACAACGCTCTGGAATACGAAGGATTCATTTTCGTAAAAAATTGTGGTCTCAGCTATTTCCATTGGGGGACTATGGTGGATCTCGTCCCCAGGATGATCAACGTTGCAGAATACGCTATCTAGATCAGTCTCAAGTTCCATGTCTTCACTTTCAATTTTGGGCTCTTTTGCTTGCCCTACAACATTTTTTCTCTTCTTCCTCACGTGAAGCTTGTGAGAACTATCAATTTTACCATAAGGAGGGTTCTTATCTCCTCCTCCATTTGAGTAATTCTGGGTTTCTTTCTTACTAGGGTGGGCTGTTGGAGCGATGCTCTGGGATGACGTACTCTTGGGAGTGGTAGCCGAGGATTGAACACTCTTCTCACTGAGGCCTTTTCCCTATTGTTTGTACAATTCAGTGGTGCTTTGTAATGTCTCTAGGTCACTAGTGTCAAAAGCATGAGTGTTGTTGTCATTGTCTCTGTCTTCGTTCATGAATGTCTAGATAAAAGAATTGATGAAGCCAACTGCTGGTAAATGTTCTAAAAAAATCCCATTAGGGTCGAACCCTCTTAGCCTTTTAGCATATATTAGGTTCAAATTGTTGAAATGGCCTGCGAATTCGTCAATTTTGTTGATGTTTCTGAACACGAAGTCCCTGACTTTCTAAGGTAGAGGAATGAACTGTTTTTTTCTCTTCTCATGGAATAAATGAAACCAGTAGTTGTATTTCCTTACTATTTCTGTAACAAACATTCTGTCCATAATTTGAGATGGAAGGAAAGCAGGATTTTCCTTGGAGCCGAAAATCATTATCACACTGTAATTATCCATTTGTTCAAGTGTCCCCTTCCTGTCCAAAAAATTGGTTGCCTGGTCAGACATGCGGGGAGCATCCTTTCCTAACAATAAATCTTTGAAAACTGAGACAAAGTCATTAAAAACCTCATAAAAACAATGGGATGCCTTATGCCTCCACAAGGAATGGTACTGAAAGGTTACTGGGTTGAATTCATAGTTTATCTTCTTGGACACAAAGAGTTTTGGAAACATACAACAATGCGCTATCACGGAAACCAAGTAGGATGACATATAAAATTTCTTCTCCTCTTTGAATCATGACAATTGGGAACAAATTTCCATGGAAATTAGCTTCCCCCAATAAAAAATGGCTTGTTCCTTGACTGTGAAATACAAAATATAAAGAATCATGCGGGAAATACTTGATGTGGATTCTTGTCCCGCTATCCTTGTAAACATTCAGGCAATTTCCCGAAATGGATTTCTAAATGAACTAACCTGCAAGTTTGTGATATCTTCAGAAACTGTCATCGGGTCTTCCAGGAACTCGGGCAAGAGGTCCAACCCGTATAACCCTCCACAAATGTTGGTCTAATGCGTGTGAATGGGAGATCTCCTCGAGCCTTTTTTTCATTAATGAAAATCTCTACGGTTGTTGCATGACGAGTTGTTAGCATTAAAGCTTAGTAATTGCATACTTAGAAGTGTGAAGGTGGCGGGTACGATGAAGAGCAATCAAGGATTGGAGGTTTCCTGAACCTGCCAACTCGATGACCCATGAAAGACATTCCATGATGTTTGAAATGAACACTCGGAAGGGATAATATAACCCTCCACAAATCTTGGTTTAATGCGTATTAATGGGAGATATCCTCCAACCTTTCGCTCATTAATGACAATCTTTACCGTTCCTACATGATGAGCTATTAGCATTAAAGCTTACTAATTGAATATTTAGAAACAAGTGCGAAGGTGTTGGGGACATGGAAGAGCAATTAAGGAATGGATAAGTATTAAAAGCGGTTGGATGGGCTTCAAAATAGGGTTACAAGGGATACTCAGGAGAGGTGAGGACCCAACGGTCATATTGTATGTCTCAAAAATTTTGAGTGCAAAATGCGTAAAAAGGAAGAGGGCATGATGGGGCAGTCCAACGGTCAGTTTGTATATCGCGGAATTCTGGGTGATGTTTGCAGGTCACAGAACAATGGAAGCGGAATCTTGAGCTCGCCTATCCGGGAGCCTACAATAAAAAAAAGTGGCTAAGTATGGAATAGGGAAACGGTTGGTCAGACTCATTTTCGCTAATATATTGAAATTTGTAATAGATATCCCATTACCTGGCAAGATCTTTTCTACATGTTTTTGGACAAGTTGTGTTGGGATAGTCACTATGACTGTCTCCTTGAGGATTTTACTCATTAATGACAATCTTTATGGTTGCTGCATGGTGAGATGTTAGCATTAAACATCAGTTATTGCATACTTAGAAAGAAGTGCGAAGGTGGCGGGCACATGAAACAATGATTAGGAATTGGAGATTTCACGAACTCGACGATCCACAAAAGAGATTCCAAGAAATGGCCAAGTATGGAAAGTAGATGAACATGCTTCAAAATAGGGTGACAAGGGTTCCCTAGGAGACGTGAGGCCCCGACGGTCAAATTGTATGTCTCGAAACTTTTGAGTGCAAAATGTGTAACACGGAAGAGGGGATGATGTGGGAGTCCCACAATCAATTTGTATATCACGGAAGTCCAGGTGTTGTTTGTAGGTCATAGAACAATGGAAGTGCAATCTAGATCCCGTATGCCTGGGAATTTGCGATCGAAAAAGTGGCTAGGTATGGAATGGGGAAGCGGTCGGTCGGAGTCGCTGTATAAAATAATGAGTGAAAATGTGAACTTGTGAGTCCGCCAACCCGTGCAGTTAGAAATTTTTGGAAAAATGAATAAGTAACCAGAAAGTGAAAGTAGAGGGGAAAAAGAAACGAGAATTTGGTTAAGTATAGAAGAGGGAAAATAAGGGATAATATATTGAAATTTGTAAGAGAAACCCCATTACCTGGTAATATTTTTTTTGCATGTTTCTGGACAAGTTGTATAGGGATAGTCAGTGTGAATGTCTCCTCAAGTATTTTTCTCATTAATGACAATATTTATGGTTGTCGCATGATGGGCTGTTAGCATTGAACCTCAGTTATTGCATACTTGGAAATAAGTGCGAAGGTGGCGGGCACATGAAACAACGATTAGGAATTGGAGATTTCATGAACCCGCCAACCCGCAAAAGAGATTCCAAGAAATGGCCAAATATGGAAAGTGGTCGGACATGCTTCAAAATAGGGTGACAAGGGTTCCCTAGGAGACGTGAAGCCCCGATAGTCAAATTGTATGTCTCAGAACTTTTGAGTGAAAAATGTGTAACACAAAAGAGTGGATGATGTGGGAGTTTGGGATTCAATTTGTATATCGTGGAAGTCCAGGTGTTGTTTGTAGGTCACGAAACAATGGAAATGAAATATAGAGCCCGCCTGCCTGAGAATACGTGATCGAAAAAGTGGCTAGGTATGGTATGGGGAAGTGGCCGGTCAGAATCGTGATATAAAAGCACGAGTGCAAATTTGAACCCGCGAGTCTACCAACTCGCGCAATTAGACATTTTCGGAAAAAAAACGACTAAGTAACTAGAAAGAGAAAGTAGAGGGGAAAAATAAAGGGGAATTTGGTTAAGTATAGAAGAGGGAAAAGAAGGGGATAAAAGAGAATAGGAAAATAGAAAAGCAGAGGGCAATTTTTGTAAGCGAGAATTCGTCTCAAACAAGCCCCATTGTTGGAAAATAATTATTTTCTAGTCCAATATTTTATCCACTTACTCATTTTCTATTGTGCTTGTACCATTAAAAAGGGTGTGAGCAAATGCTTTGCTGAATATTTGTTTTTATTGCAAGTTGTGGGAGTACTTGTGTTCTCAAATATTATTTTAAGTATTAAACTTACTGCATGATGAGTTGTTAGCATTAAAGCTTAATAATTGCATATCTAGAAATAAACTTACTGTACTGTCAACTTGACCATAAGTATCACAATGACGAACTTGAATTTTAATATTGTGGTTGATTTCATAGCCCCATTGGACTTCAACTACCATATATCATTTTTTTTTTTCAAAATATTTGCGAAGAAGAAATTTGGTAATTTCATTAATAAAGTAAAAGTGCTCAAATAGAGGCCATGGGATGGACAACTAATAAAATGCTTCCTTTTGGAATAAAATAATCAAAGAAGCGAAAGGGAAATAAGAGAGCGTTTTCTCAACAAGGTTGAGATGAAAACGAAACTTCCTGGGCAGGGCCTCAACTCCCGCATCATGAATTAGTGTTTCTATGTTCTATCTGCTTTACAAATAGAATTGAATGTTGGTTTGAAACTGTCTGAAATTCATTTATGTTTCCATATAAGCCTCATGTGATCGACACAATGCATTGTCATATAATTTTTCAATGCTCCATATTAGATCAAAGTACTTGAGTCAATACAATATTTAAGAATTACGAGACTATCGAACCATGCAAACGAGAAGAGGTGTTAAATCTAGCAAAGAAGCACCAACCAAGATTTAGAGGCAATTTTTTAACAGTAAATCTAAAAAATAAAATAGTGGGAAATATATATTTATCCATAGACATTGGACTGAGTTCTTTGCACTGAAGCATTAAACATATTTTTCATATATACAGGTACAAGAGTTACACACAAAAAAAACATGCATACAATTATGTGTTGTCCATCTAGTGAGAAAACATGTAGGAGCCATCGACAAGCTCTTGAACATGCATACGAAACTGATTATCATGCTTTTTTAGGAACTCCTTGCAATCTTCTCCTCGGAAGGTCAATGTTGACTTCCACAATTTCAATATCTTGCAGAAGACCTGAGGTGACAAAGAAACACAAGAGTGGTTCCACAGTGGAATAATTCTTTGGCTTGAAACAGGTCAACAACACTCCTTCTCCTTACACTGGCGACCTAAAGACATTTCAAAGCACCATTGAATTGTACAAATAACAAGGAAAAGGCTCTGGTGAGAAGAGTGTCCAATCCCCGACCACCACTGCCAAGAGTACAACATCCCACAATATCGCTCCAATGGCTCACCCCAGTAAGAAAGCAACCCATAATTCTTCAAATGTAGGAGGAGATAAGAACCCTCCTCGCTGTAAAACTGACAGTTCTTACAAGCTTCCCATGAGGAAGAAGAGAAAAAACATTGTAGGGAAATCAGAAGAGCCCGAAACTTAAAGTGAGGACACACCAAGAGACCACCTCCTTACAGTCAAAGACTTCAGGGACATAGCTTGCACGAGCAATTCAAGAAGTCCAAATTACTTCATTCTGGGTGGAAGGGGACCAAGAGACCCCCTCCTTATAGGCAAAGACCTCAGGGACACATGCTGCACGAGGAATTCCAGAGGTCCAAATTACTCTGTTCTAGGCAGAAGGGAATGAGTAGTAGGAATATGCCTTGCACACTGGGAGTTCTGGTCCTCACCCCTAAGATGTTAATTATATATCCAAAGAACAAGAGAGTGGTGCCGCAATTGAATAATTCTTTGGCTTGGAATATATCTCTAGGCACACCAAGAGACCATTTCCTTACAACCAAAGACTTTAGGGACACATGCTGCACCAGGGACAAATCCAAACCCAATCCAAAAACCTTAAAAAATGAAAGGAAAGGATACATCTATGAGGGCGAGGACCGCCATCCGAGCCAAGAGACTCAAAATCTCGAGCTGGAAAGCGACTATTTTGTTCAYGGTCAGTTTACTTTCTGAAACCCATTTCTTTGGTCTTGTCAGGGATGCCATAGCCGAGCCGGGAAGTGCCCCCTGTTATGGTGGATTTCAATTTGGGCGCAAGAGTGGGAACAAYATCTGCATTTCCATCATTCATCATTGTATCATCATCCATAATATCATCTTCTTCTGGCTCGAAATCGACCACATCAACCTCTTCGCTGACCATCAACGTAGGGGGGTTGCCTTGGAGTTTTTTTTTCTTGAAATATATCTCTCRATGCACCAAGGGACCATCTCCTTCTTTTCTTCTAGGCATAAGGAGATGAGTATTAAGAATATGCGTTGGACCACTGGAAGTTCTGGTCATCATGCCCATAGTTGTTTACTGTATCTGGACAAAACTGCTGTCGAACTACTGTCATAAGTTAACAAGAATGTCCGTTTGCTCCAAATGATGTTTGAAATGAACATTTAGAAGGGATAATATAGCCGTCTGCAAATCTTGTTTTAATGTGTATCAATGGGAGATATCCTCGAGCCTTTTGTTGATCAATGAAAATTCCTACGGTTCCTTCATAATGAGTTGTTACCATTAAAGCTTACTAATTACATACTTAGAAAAAAGTGCGAAGGTGGCGGTGACGACGAAGAGCGATTAAGAATTGGAGATTTTGGGAAGCCGCCAACTGGACGATGCACGGAAGAGATTCCATGATGCTTGAAATGAACACTCAGAAGGGATAATACAACCCTCCAAAAATCTTGGTTTAATTCGTATTAATGAAATATCTCCTCCAACCTTTTAGACATTAATGACAATCTTAACGGTTCTTGGAGGATGAGCTATTAGCATTAATGCTTAATAATTGCATATCTAGAAAGAAGTGCGAAGGTGGCGGGGATGGCGAAGAGCGATTAAGCATTGGACATTTCGTGAACCTGCTAATCTGCGAAGGAGATTCCAAGAAATGGCCAAGTATGGAAAGCGATCGGTCGGGCTTCAAAACAGGGTCAAAATTTATACTCAGGAGACGTGAGCGCCCGATGGTCAAATTGTATGTCTCCGAAATTTTGACTGAAAAATGTGTAACATGGAATAGGGCATGATGACAAACTTCGACGGTCAATTTGTATATCGCGGAACTTTGGGTGCTATTTGTAGGTCACGGAACAATGGAAGTGCAATGTTGAGCAAGCTTGGCCGAGAACCAATGATGGAAATAGTGGCCAAGTATGGAATGGGGAAGTGGTTCGTCAGAATCGTGATATAAAAGCATGAGACATATTCAGAAAAATGACTAAGTAACCAGAAAGGGAAAGTAAAGGAGAAAAAGAAAGAGGAATTTGGTTGTCAATTTGTAGATCGGGGAAGTCCGGGTGCTGTTTGTAGGCGATAGAACAATAAAAACACAATGTTGAGCCTACCTACCTGGGATCCCACAATCCAAAAAGTTGTTGAATATGGAATGGGGAAGAGGTCGGTCAGACTTGTGATATAAAAGCATCAATGGAAATCTAAAGACGTGAATCTGCCAACCTGCGCACCTAGACATTTTCCGAAAAACGACTAAGTAACCAGAAAGGGAAAGCAGAGGGAAAAAAAGAAAGGTGAGGGAAATTTTTGGAAGCGGGAATTGGTGTTAACAAATCCCTATTGATGGTCTTGACAGTAACTATGAAGTGCATTAAACAAGTGAACATGATATTCAATCAAGGTATAGAGAAAGTGAGTCACGCTTATACTTTCCAGGATGTGTTTGCATAAGCGAAGCATCGAAAAGCTACAGGAAAATCAATTTTGGGATGTTCAAGTAAAATGATTGTATTGTCAACTTCACTGTAAGTATAAGAACGAAGAATTTGAATTTGAATTTTCTGTGGTTGATATCATAGTTCCATTGGACTTCACATAGCATATATCCTTTTATTTCAAAATATTTTTGAAGATGAATTTTGGTAATTTCGTTGATCAAGTAAAAGTGCTAAAATGAGCTACATATTACATTTTCTTCACAGAGCTTACATTAAAAGGCAAAGCAGGTCTTGTATATTCTTTAAGATCATAGAAAAATTTCTAAGATCCTGAATGTATCATCCATCTATACTCCATAAACTGGGCCCATGAGAACCTTGAACTACAACACGAAAGCACATGAACAAAAGTCTGCCAAACACAGGACAAGACAAAACCAAAGGAGATTGGGCATTATATCCCATCTATAACCAAATCCCCAAATGGGCACCAAGATATTTTCCGATTACTATATKACCATGAAGCAAGATCCTGAATGTATCATCCAACTATAATCAATAAATCGGGCCCATGAGAACCTTGAACTACAACACGAAAGCACATGAACAAAAGTCTGCCAGACACAAGACAAGACAAAACCARCGGAGATTGGGCATTGTATCCCATCTATAACCAAATCCCCAAATGGGCACCACAAAWTTTTTYGATTACTATATTACCATGAAGCAATATCACTATGAACATTTTCTTCTGATAGTACTATGAACCAAGATCACGTTGACCTGACAATGTTCTAACATTACCAGTTTTGGAAAAGAGTGTCAACATTTAACTTAATGGAGTTTGATTTATTCACAGTTGGATACTTTGTATGAGGTTTGTCCTCATGCTTCTCATTCTAGACTGAACAATCTTATGCACTTCCAGTTCAATTTTCCATGGCACTGTAAAACTCTATTCATATCCTCATTGGGTAGCACAGACAGATACACATGGGATTGTTTCGTTTCCTGCTAATGCTTGATATGTTTTTTTTTTTTTCGTTTTCTTCAACCGATATGCAGTATGGCATTATCCTCATTTAATGTAAATTTGCTATGGATCCGAAATTCGTGTAGCATGTAGACATTGCTTGCCTTTTTCTGTAGGTATACTTCATATGATAATTCTGCTAACCCATGAAGCACATCTTGTAACATAGGTTGTCTAATTGTACAATGTACAATTGTGTTGCTAACGGTTCAGATTGCAGTGTTGAGGCAATGTCTATATATATAAGGACATTTTTTACTACATCATAGACAATCAATTGTACCATCATTTATGAAAGCAGAGGTAGAAGAAGGAGAGTTGCATTTGGCACATACAGGCTCGAAGGGGGTCGAGTACGAATTCATTGCAACCAAAACACCCTCAACCTGTGCACATGAGCATAGTAGTTAATATATTGAACAATATAATATACAAATGTACAAAAAAAAGCTACAGAAAATTGGTCAAGGAAATTTTTATGAGCAAAGTGTGGATGCAATTGTAAATGTATACACACAACAGTTGTTGAGATAGTTAGTTTCTTGAGATCCTGTATTATGTCTGTTCGCAATTCTGTTACAAATTTTGCTTGGGTTGTGAGAAAGATCTTTTCTTTAACATCTATTTTCTTTGTTATATTTTTGAAGAGCATAAGTGGAAATTGCCCTCTATGCAATTGTTGTTCCATTGAGGAAAACAAATTTGAATAGGTGTCGAACAATTGCAGCTGCAACATGGAACAATGTAATAGTTGTCTAACATAATTGAGATATAGAACATGTGAAATTAAAGGACAAACTTGAATATGGAGAACGGTACCATTGCCTTGTCGTTGTCTGGATCTTCATCTTTTATATAGAGAATGTGTTGCGAGCCAAGTTTTATCGCGAGTGTGACAACTTCACAAATGGTTTTGATTGGGTAAGTTTCATTGTTCTGTGCAAGTTGGCTGATTGTTGTGTCTGGTACGAAACGATATTTTGAACAAATTGGGGGATTTTTTTCCACAATACTTGTTTCATTGAGCGATATAATCCAATCACAATCACCATGATCATATACTGTTTTCGATAATATATTGAAATTTGTAATGGATATCCCATTACCTGGCAAGATATTTTCTGCATGTTTCTGGACAAGTTGTGTAGGGATGGTCAGTGTGACTGTCATCATGGCTTCGTTGTCTATCATGTCAGCACACACAATGCATCTAGTTTTGTTTTCCTTGTCCAAGTAGGTGCTATACACGACCATTATGTCCCCGACGAACACTTGTCTAGTTCAACGACTGTTCAAGCCTTCTATAGATAGTATATTGGGTGTTATAAGTTTAGACCTGGTGACATTTTTTGAACAGAAAAAAGTAATGTGAATGGTAGTCTGCATTATTTTTTGTTTTCTTTTTTTTTTGACATAAATGTACAAGTTGACGCACAACTTGAAGAAGTATGCAAGACAAAGTTTTGTAACCAGACCTATTAGTCTACGGAACTTGCACTATGTTGGGCATTTCACTTGCGCTCGTCAATACTTCTCATGAATTGCAAAGTATGTGTTGCAGATGACATCAACATATTTATCATGGAATAGATGAATAACTAGCTCAAGATATTTGTTTGGTAAACATATCAAGAGCACAATGTATGAATCTTTACCTTTGGCCTTGTCGTTCTATTGATGTTTGCGATGATGAATGCTCATGCCCATGTTACTTGTCCAACTTTTTATGATGCAAGGATGTGTACATGAACATCATAAGGACTAAATAAGCATATGCATTGTATATTATCCATAATTATTCTGAATGTCACATACAGGATCGAAGGAGATGGAATATGAAATAAGGTGTCAAGGGATACTCAGGAAACATGAGGACTTGACGGTCAAATTGTATGCCTAAGAAATTTTGACTGCAAAAATCTGTAATACAGAACAGGGCATGATGGGGGAGTCCAACGACCAATCTGTGTATCTCGGAACCTTTGAAGCTAGAAGTGAAATTTTGAGCCCGCCAGCCCGGAAACCCATGATCGAAAAAGTGGCTAAGTATGGAATGATGAAGCCGTCGATCGAAATCGTGATATAGAAGCATGACTATAAATGTGAACTCGTGAGTCCACCAACCCGCACACCTAGACATTTTTGAAAAAATGACTAAGCAAAGCAACCAGAAAGAAAAAGTAGAGGGGAAAAATAAAGGGGAATTTGGTTAAGTATAGAAGAGGGAAAAAAAGGGATAATAGAGAGTGGGAAAATAGAAATGGGGAGGGCAATGTTCGGAAGAGGGAAGTCTCAATAAAGGCCCATTATTGCCAAATCATCATTTTCTAGTCCAGTATTTTATCCACCTACTCATTTTGTGTGTTTGATTTATTATCACAATTGGTATACCTTTTCAAAGATTGTACTTCATCTTCCTCTGTCATGGCATATAAGATTTCATCGTCTTGTCCAACTAAACTGTTTCTTTCGATGTAGAAATGCATAAAATACAATGAACATGAAGGTAAGTTGGTATGCATAAAGACATGTAAAAAAATAAATACAATTCTATTTATTCAATGTAGCAGTACAAAGAATAAAATTGACATGAAGATAAGTTATTATGTAGGAAGATACGAAGTATCTACATACAATAAATTAGGTGCAAAGCAATAGAACAAATATACAGACAATAAATGAAATACAAAAAAATGGAATATGAAATAAGAGTAGAAGCATGCACATTTGTATCTCCTCTTCTTCATTTGTGGTAAAGAGTCCTTTGTCTTCTCTAGTTATTCTATTTGTTTCATTGTGGGAATGCACAAAATACAATGAACATGAATGCAAGCTGGTATGTAAGGGAAAACAAGTAATATGTACATACAATTAATGAGAATCAAAGGAATAGAATAAAAGAGAGTTAGAAGCATGAACCTTTGTTTTTTTTTTATCCATGGTTGTGGTTATATAGATTTTTTCCTAGCCAAAATATATTACAAGCCAAAAAATATTAAGAAGTTGGATGGTCATAGCTGAGTGATTTGGTTTTGTGAAACAAAGTATCCAGATATGATTTAAGACATGGAAATATAATTTTGTAATATCTTTGATGTATATTTTATAATTCAAGTAGAAGACAAATTATATCGTGGTCAGACCAGTCTGTGTATAAGATAAAGAGGTTATATTGTGATATGGGCACATTTCACCATATATGGTCAATACGTGCATTTTGTACATGTTTTATCTTAACCAAAAGAAAGTGGACATTGTAATTGCACATGTAGTTTTCCAATTGTTTTGTTATGGCACTATTTTATAGCATGTCAACAATGAAGTATGCTAGAATGATAATGGTTTGGTTCAGATGTAAATGGTTTAATGCATTTGAAAAAACATTCATTATGTTAGCAATGTTGCATGCAGAGTGGCATAGATATTTAATATTGCAATTTGCAATCCACGAGCATCTTTTTCTTTTACAATAAATTTTTTCAAAGGCATGCAGGTATGGTTCAAAGTTTGGAGAAAAAATTGGAGCAAAATTTAAGAGCAGGAGGGAAATATATGCCAATTTTGTGCAATTTTGTTGCAGCCTAGCCAGCCTTGCACCTGCGGTTTTCTTCTACAAGAACATCCTAAAAAGGCAACAAGATTGACATCGTATTTTTCATGCGAAAGACATGGGTTCGATTCTCGTACGGGATAGGTAGGTACTCATTCCTAGGAAAGCTGGGAATATCATCGAGGGCAAGGTGCGAAGGCTGAAGAATTCCTTATTCAATTCAGGTGCTAGATTTCCACTTCGTCACATACGACAAAGGATCAGGATTTGCAATGCTAGAATAAATGACATCCTAAGTTGTGCAAACGACATTGGCATGCACATGGTGTAGAGCCTCAAAAAAAAATCAGAGGAAAATTTAAGAGCAGGAGAAAAAATATGCCAACCTCTATGGAAAGTCTGCAGGATAAGAATGACGAATAAATACTTAAACATTCTTACCTGCAAAATGCAAACAATGAATACGAATGAAAGTATGGTATTCAAACTTACTCATTAATGATGAACGATAGAACCATAGGTCCAATTGCGGGTGCAGGACTTGAACCCTGCAAAGTGAAAAAAACAACTCCAACTGCTGGTGCATGACCCCAAACCTGCAAAGTCGAAGCAAACAAAAGTAAGAAGCAAGCAAAAAACCAGTGAGCAAGCACCAATAGGTCCAACTACAGGTGCATGACCTCAACCTTGCAAAGTTGAACTAAAAAACAACAAGCAACAACCGACGAACCAACGAACCATGGAACAAGCAACAACCAATGAACCAACGAACCAGGGAACAAGCAACAACCATTGAACCGGTAAACAATACATGTATCTTCAATGATGACTAAATTTGCATTCCAAGCATAGAAGAATTCTGAAACATAGGATGACCATGCAAGTGGAAATACTTAAACATTCTTACTTGCAAACTGCAAACAATAAACAACAAAGAGAGAATACAAATGAAACCATGGTATCGAAACTTACTCGACAACGATGAATGACATAATCGCAGTTCCAATTCTGGGTGCAGGACTTGAACTCTGCAAAGTGAAAAAACAACTCCAACTGCGGGTGCAGGACCCCAACCTTGCAAAGTTGAAGCAAACAAAAGCAAGCAACAAGCATTAATAGGTCCAACTGCAGGTGCAAGACCTTAACCTTGAAATGTTGAACCAAACAACAATAAGCAGCAACCGACGAACCAACGAACCAACGGACAAGAAGCAACCAGTGAACCAATACAAAATATATGTATCTTCAATGATGACTAAATTGCATTCCAAGCATAGAAGTATGAAACATATGATGGCTATGCGAGTGGCGGTGGACAACAATATTTTCGAAATTCACGACAACATTGTATGGAAAAATTTGAGGAAAAATGTATCGTGACAGGCCTATTTAAGTAAACATTTAAGGTTGTCAGGCATGTTTAAGGGCCTTGCGCTATGTAAACATTTAAGCTGCCAGGCCTGTTTAAGGGCCTTGCGCTATGTAAACATTTAAGTTGCCAGGCCTGTTTAAGGGCCTCGCGCTATGTAAACATTTAAGCTGCCAGGCCTGTTTAAGGGCCTCACGCTATGTAAACATTTAATCTGTCAGGCCTATTCAAGTACCTCAAAAAGAGTGGCAATGCTCAAAACTTTCGGTAGGTAAACATTTCAATACAAATAGAAATAATAAAAACATTAAGAAAGAATGTCAATGCTCAAAATTTTCGATATGTAAACATTTCAATAAAAATAAAAAAATAAAAAAAGAGCATCGATGCTCAAAACTTTGGATATCTAAACATTTAAAACATTGGGAATAACGAAGCTCGCAATAAGACTTCAAATCTATTATCCAATGAGATGATGACATATAAAGTTTTTTTTATTATATAAAAAATAATGATTTTAGTTCTAGTTTAAACAATAGAGATGATGTGGAAATTTATAGTCAAAGAACATATTAATATAAAGTCAACAAATTATCGATCGCTATAGTCCTTCTACGCTTTCAACAGGGACTAATAAAAACTATGATAAAAATATTAAAATATTAAATTTTTTTATTAATAATACAATGATTAAAGAGAAATATAATATAAGAATAAAAAATGAATCTAAAATAAAATAGAATAAAAATTGTTAAATTCAAGATAACCGAGTATCGAAATATTAAAATAATACAAATACAGTACTTAAAATATAGATAGGGTTATTAATAATACAATGATTAAAGAGAGAGATAATATAAGAATCCAAAATAAAATACAACAAAGCTAACATAATGAAATAAAATACAATAAAGCTAGGGTAATGGGGTGAATGAAGTCGTTAAGATTAGATGAAAATTAGGAATAATAAGAAATATTAAAACAATACAAATACAATATTTAACAAATAAAGTATTAAATTAAAAACAATAAAAAGTGTTAAATTAAAGATAACCTAGTATTAAAATAAGGAGAAATAGGATAGAGATTGGGGGAGACAATAATAAAATATAAAAGAGGGTTATTCATAATATACTAATTAAAGAGAGAAAATATTGTAATCGAAAAAGGAAAAAAATATAAAGTCAAGGGAGATTTATAATAAAGTGATTAAAAAGAAGAGATAATAATAATAATAATAGAAAGGAGACCAGAATTTAAAGAAGATAATATTAGAATAGTAAAAATGATTTAAGATGAATATATAAAGTCAAGTGAGATATTAAAGATATTTGGTTAATAGTGAGATTAGAGTATGAAGTGAGAGATAATTTGTGAGAAAAAATTGAGAAAAGTGGAAATAAAGAGATTAACAGATTATAGGTTAAGAGAGGAGCATATAGAAGCTAGGAATTTGTTTGGCAACATTTTGGAGGGAAATATTAAAGATAAGGGTTTAATGGTCAATGTGATGAATGGTGGGCTTCCAAGAATGACTAAGTTTGTATCCATCTTCATCAACATCTTAACTATGTAGAGGATGTTATTTAGTGAGGCCACAATACGAACTAACATAGTGGACCTACTCCACCTTACATTGAATGACCTCCACTATTTTTACTCTAGTGAGCCCTTCAATCCCCCATTACACCTCTAGGGAGGATCCCAACACTCCACTCCCATTAGAAAAGCATTGCCCTCAATGCTTGTTGTCAGGAGGTACAACCATAAACTAGTGTCCCATGGACGAGTGTTCATTATAATGTTGAATTAATCTAAGGAACCAAGGTCCCATGTACAAGTGCTAGCCACTATGATGAAGTAGCCTAACAAGCTCCACCATAAACCTTGGTCCCGATGTACAAGTGTTGACCGCCATGCTGAAGCAGCCAATGTCCCATGTGTAAGTACCAATTGAAATACTAAAGTAATCTAAGGAGCTCATCCATAAACCTAGGTCTCATGTCCAAGAACTCATGTTGACTCTCCATTGAATATACTTGATCTCAATGCCTAACTGAGAATGATGTTCCAAATTCCTAACATGGTCATGTGGATCTAAACATTTAGATCCATCATCCATATCCACATAAGTGCAAACGGTCGAATGTGGATCCGGGAGGCACATTATTACTGAAGAATATGCAAGGTAAAAACTAGTAGTCATAATTGGCTCCTGACTTCCTGCAATAATGTTCTCTACATAAGGTGGAGTAGAGTCCTCAAATAGAAGTTAGAAGTAGTTGTTTTCCTAGAAATTACAACTAGCCATATACCAATCCTCACAAGCATTCTCTAAATCATACCTTGTATACTCATCTTCAATATCACTCCAAATTTCCTTCCTTTGGATTGCTTCATTGGCTTTCTGTATTTTTTGTATTTGGTGCTCCATTTGGAGTCACACTATATGATCTCCTTCAGGGGGTGGATTTTTTCTACTTTGTGTAACTATTGTTTGATATGCTCTTCATAATCGATAACCTCTTCAAGAAAACCTATAGGTTGGTCTTCGTCCACATAATTTACATTTACCACATAATCTGCATATATCATTGGATATTCCTTAATGAAGGGTGCTAATATAGCCTTGTAAAATGCCATAAGCCATAATTGCAAGTATGAGAGTTAGGGTATCAAGGGTATAAATTTGAAAGGGCTACAATACACTCAATATTGATCAGAAGTATATCATATAATATATCAAATCAAAACCCCCAAAATCCTCTTGCCAATGGTGTTGGTCTAGCGAAAACCTGAACAACTTGTTAAAAGATATATGCTTTGCAATCCATGTGGCTATCATGGGAAAACCCTAAAATAACTAATTTTAAATCAATGTCATCTTGACTTCCGAACTCCGATCTACAAAATTTGGACAACTCTTTTATTATTATTTTTTAATTAAGTGTATATATATATATATATATATATATATATTCTTCAAATTCTTCTCATAAATCTATATGAATTGATCTTAGTGTTGCAACCCTCTTTTTCACTTTGAAAACCTGCCATTTTTTTTTGGCCCAAGAAAGAGATCTTATACCACTTGTTATGATCCTTAACTCAATAAATTGAATTACAAACAAGATATCATAAATTCCCTATACATTATTAATAGAAAAATATCCTTAAGGCGGGGAAACACCTTACAATGATCCTTTTATGGAAGGAATCCACTCTTGTTCTCATTTTAAGAGGTCCAATAAAAAACTTGATAGAATAAATATTGCCGATTACTTTGTTTTTTCTAAGCTTTGTAGGAGAGGAGCAATGAATATTTGGTTGAAAAAGTGTTAAAGGAAGAGTTTAAATCAATTATGGATTCTTTTCATAGGGATAAGAGTCCAAGGTTATATGGTTGGAGTGTGGAATTTTTTATAAGATTTTATGACTTGCTTGAAGATGAATTATTAAGGGTGGTGGAGGAATCAAGGAGAACATGAAAGGTTTTGGGAGCCTTTAACTCCATTTTTCTTGCATTAGTTGCTAAGAAAGATAGCCTAGATTTTTTTAGATAATTTCGGTACTATTTCATTTGACAATTTTTTCTATAAGATAATTGCAAAATTCATCATTATTGGTGTGAAGAAGATTTTCTCAGAGACAATATATAGGGAATAAGTTGTGTTTTTGCATGGGAGACAAATTAATGAAGCCATAGGAGTGGCTTGGGAAGGACTTCCTTCTATCAAAACATAGAGATTGCTTGCCATGGTTATGAAGTTGGACCTATCAAAGGATTATGATACAATGAATTGGATTTGTTTGAGGCTTATTCTATTCCATATCAATTTCTATGTCCAAATGATGAACTAGAGTATGGATTTCTTGTCTTTAGTTTCCTTTGTTGTTTTATTTAATGGATCAACTACTAGGTTTTTTAATCCCACAATAGGATTAAAGCAAGGTTGTCTTATGCCTCCTTTGATTTTTATAATTATAGCATAAGGTTTAAGTATATCAATATTGAAGGATAAAATAACAAGAACTTTGCGTGGGATCAAATTAAGAAGATCTATCTTTTTGACTCATTTGTTGTTTGTAGATGACACACTACTATTTTGTGATGGAACTAGAAGATATGTCAATAATCTAAAGGGGATTTATATTCGTATAGGACAACATATGGGATATAAATTAGTTTGTAGAAATCATCCATTTCTTTCAATGATATGGTGGATGATTAGGTAAGAATGATCCTATAGATTTTTTTTGCTTTAAGAATGTGGATTTTCAAGTAGGTTGCAAGTACTTTGGGTTCTTTCTAAAACCTAATGACTATAGGAAAAATGACTAGATGTCGATAAAGAGGATAGAAAAAAGAACAAAGACTTGGTGTAATAGATGGATCTCATTGGGAGGAATATTAACCCTTGTAAGGCAGGTTCTAGAGGCTATTCCATTATATTATCATGCCATGTCCTACATTTTGAAAGGGGTTTTGGAAAATATTAGAAATAAATGCTTTAAATTTATGTGGACATGTAAGAGGGAGAAGGATGGCATCCCCTTAATCAAATGGTAGTCCTTCGCTAAACCAAAGGAAGTAGGGGGTTGGGGTTTAAAAAACATACTTTTCTTTGGCAAGGCCTTGGCTACCAAATGCCTTTGGAGGCTAATTTCCAAGGAGGGTTTTAGGAGGAAAGTGATAAATCAAAAATATATTGAATCACTGATTATTGAAGAATGGATTAGAAAAGAAAATAAATCCATTCATAATTCCTCTAGTAGGTAACTAGGTAGTTTGGAAAGTAATAAATAATGGGGAGAAAGTTAGAATAGGGGTTGATCCCTGAGTTGGATGTGGAGAAACATATATATTACCAATGGGTATGATTGCTACTTTGCAAGGGCAAGGAATTCACAATTTTGGTTAGGCTGTTGATCCAATAACTACATCAATTTGGCATAAAGGTTGGAAGAGTGGATAGTTATTACTTATTCCAGAGGAAGAAGATGATTCAATAGAATGTTTAGGTTGAACAAATTAAGCAGAGTCGAGGACGAATCAAAGTTGATGAAGATGTTATCATCTGGTCTAAGAATCCATCCTCAGGGGAGTATAATCCCAGATTGGGGTACAATGTAATGTTTGTGTCTGCTAACCAAGAAGGGGATGTCCAGTCGTGGATTTCCCTTTGGAATATTAAATATTTTCCAAAAACAAAGGTGTTTATTTGGTTATCCATAAGGAATGAAGATCTAACATGAGGAGTACAAGAAAAACAAAGTTGACATGGACCAATCGCTATGTATTGTTTAAGTAGAAATTATAAACTACAAATCATATTTTAATTATACGTTTTAATGCTAAAAAGGTCTAGTAAAGATGGATGAATTGAAAATATTTAGGAGTGGATGGTAGGGGGGACTACATACGAGTGTTTGAAAAATTATTACCAGGAAAAAGAACTTAAATACTTCAGAGCTCTTCTATTGGTGCTATATTGGGTTAGGTTAGTTAGGAATGTTGAAATATTTTAAGATAGGTATATTCCATTCTTCTAGTGTGCATCTTAAATTAGGACAAATTTTGAAACTATAAAAATTCTCTGAAAGGTTAAAAACCCAAGGCAATTGAATCATTTTCAAATTGATAATTCAAGTGCAAGGGGGTATTTTGATGGTTCTAATCAAGGGCAATTAGTATTATGTAGAACATGAGTTATTTTATTTCCTAAATATTTGCATTATATCAAGTTCAAAGCAAGTCAATTAGGTTTTTCTTAGGTGGTTGGGAGAAATGATTGTTATCCTCCCCACCTGAGTTCAATTACCGCAAGTGACATTTTGATCTCATAATGAGTATATTGTTGTTGTGGCTTCGAGCCCTATTGTTGACCGACCTTGTGCCCTGAAGATTATAGGGTTTATCCTAGGTACCATCCTTGAAATGAGGGGAAGTGCTTGGGGGATTTCCTTGGGCTTTGTAACTTGAAAAAAAATGGTTCTAACAACTATACATATTTGATGGTTCTAGAGCTTCTCTTGAAATTAGCAGTAGATAAGGGGGTTTAAAACCTACAAGTGTTTGGTGACTCTTATGTGATAGTAAATTACATGTCTCATAATTACAAGATGGGAAGCTTATTATTGCAACCCATTTTAGAGCAACTCAAAAGAATGGTGACAATTCTTACACATATCTCCTTTCATCATGTTTATAGAAATCTCAACACAATAGCATGCACTTTGTCAAAAGAAGGATTACAAATGGAAGTGAATTCATGGGTTCTAATGGAGTATGAGGATGGACTCAATCAACATGTAAGGTCGTTTGACAATCAATGGGATACAATGATATCATGAACTTAACTTTAAGCATAAGGATTTATTTAGCTAGTTTGTATTTTATACTCTTCATTAGACTACTTATAGGTACTATGCTGAAAATATGATATATGATCTTGGATTGTTTGACTGTTTTTCGATAATAGGTGAAATCTTGGTCTATTTAGGCTATACATTATTTTCTTTTGAGTAATTATAGAGGTTTATAGAGGAACTTTTGGTAGAAGCTATGAAAATTGCTTACGCATATATATAATGTATTATTTTTATCTAATAATATTGAACTGCAACTTATTTCAAGGAAAAAAAATATCACTATGCAAAAAGTAGCGACATAATTTTGCATATAAATATAATGAGATGATTTTGTAGCAATTATTCACATAATGCAAATTCCTTCTTTTTAGTTTTTCTAAATAAGATTTTTTCAAACAAAAATTGTTGTAATGCTCAATAGCCTTTCATAATGTACATTTTATGAATGGTGTATGGTTTTTTATGTATATAAAATTTAATTGTTTATATCAATTGTTTGAGATCTCTCCACATAAAAGGAAGAGATACTATTTTAAAATCATGGAAACTTTGATAAAATCAGCTACCACATATCTTATTGTTTATTGTCATGTTTATTATCATGCATACACTTTTTTTTCCAATGTGGTTCATGACGTGAAGCTCACTATGTCCACAGTAATCCCCCTCGAAATTCGGAGAACATAGGAGGGTCAAGTATTTCGAGAATATTTGGCTCACAAACAACATGTCACTTAGATGAGACTCGAACTTGGGTGGGGAGGAGAAAACTCCCCACTCCAACCAATTGAGATAAATCACTTGAAAATGATCATACATACACTTATACAACACATCCTACAAAAAAGAATAGGGAAATTAAACAAACATGCATATTCTTCTTATAATTTTTTTTGTGAGCTAGCTTTTAAAATTTGAATTAGGCAGTAATAAAACACATTACACAAACTATTTTCCTTGTTCTCTTGCTTGGGAAACTAGACTGGTCACAAAACACGTCTTGTTTTGTCTTTAAATTTCCATCCAAATAAGCTAGGAGAGTCAGCCAAGAGGGATAGAACTAGGCATATACATAAACTATTGTAACTTTCATGTAATTTCCTAGACTAGAGACAACTATGTAAACATGAGTAAAATAAAACAACAAACTAAACATCAAAAGAGACATCTAGAAAGGTTTGGCCTCATCATGGGTACCTGTCGGGCTTGAGAAGGGTGGACCATGATTATGCACATTGATATGGAATTCAACGCCTCCTTTTGCCTCTACCACTCATCAATAATTGGGGAGGCATGTGGATATGCTCTATGGACGCGTGACCAGTTCTAGCCTCCTTACCACCCCATTTGGGGAGGAAATATCCTTGGTGGCCAAGGATTGACAATCCTGCATGAGGGCGTTGGAGAAAACATCTATCTTGGCATGGTCCATAGATTCCTCCTTGAGTTTAAATCCCTCATTAGCTAGCCGATCCGCCACAACATTGGATCCCTGTTGAACATGCGTAGGGATCAGACCTAGGATGTAGGATAGTGAGGATGCTACACGCTCAATCCCTCCTTCCAATCACTAATTATCTAAAATTTTGTGGGGTGGAAGTTTAATTTGGAGCTTTTTAAGCATGATGACAATGATTTGGGAGTCACCCTTAGCTATTAATTTTGTAAAACCTTGTCACTTAGCAATGTTCAACCCAATCTCCAAGGCATAGAGCTCAACTATGTTATTACTATCAATTCCCATGAATCCAACATAAATCTAAAGAATTGCACCTGTGACATCGCGAAAGACTCCACCATAACCGGTTGGACCCAAGTTTCCTTTCGAGGCACCATCAAAATTAAGATTTATGAAGTCCCCAGGGGGTAAAGTCCACTAATCCAGGCTTGACATAGACAACTTCAGAGAGGGAAACATAGACTAGTGGTTTGGAGGAGCGAGGTTCAAGGCCTAAAGTATGATTTTATCCTAAGAATTTGCTTGCTAGTCCTATTCTGTCCAATATCATGTACAAAGAGTTTCCATTATGTCACTTTTAACTTTATTCCACACAATGTTCACATCCCACATAGAATATTTGAATATTCCTATATTGCGTTCCTTCGAAGTCTCCCATAACAAGAATCATGGGAATAATTGCTAGACTTGATTAAGGATGGGGTTGGTGAAAGCCTCCAGCCTCTAGTTTTCTAAGGTGTTTCTTATACTATCCCATCAACGATCAGTCTGTTTGAATAGGGAAGGTCCTTGATCCCAAAGTGCCTTGGTAAAAGGGAAGCTACATAATAGATGACGACTGGAGTCCTCCTCATTTTGGCAAAATGCACATTTGAACAGTCCATCAAATCCAAATTTAGTTAGTTGATCCCAAGTAAGGATCTTGTTGTGGGAAATTAGCTAAAGGAAGGTTGAGACATTGAGCCATAGAGTCAATGTCCATATTTTCCCCTAAATTTCTTCCTTGGGGTATTGGTCATGCTTGGCAACAATACGATAAGCTTCCTTTAAAATATAATTACCTTTGGGGCCATATCCTTGTTGGGTATGTGTTAAATTCTTTGCACGACTAGTCCTAGTGTTCGTGTTGCACTGAGTGGGTTGCAAGGGGGTAGGACCAACACCCTCAATTTTTTTTTGGTGTTTTTTGAGTTTGATTTTAGTGGTTTTTTGGCACATGGGTTTCATTGATGGTTTTCTATTTTTGGTTAAGGAATTAGGGTTGTTGACTAATCCGGGTCAATGGATTAGGCGTTTTGGATGTTGTAGGAGCCTATATGTATTGTAATGTAAACAATGAAGATATGATGAATAGAATATTAGAGGTGTGGCTCTAAACATGTTGTTGGTTTTTTTAGTTTTGGTTTCTAGTGTAAAATCTTTGTGTAATGTGTGTGTGTGTGTGTGTGCCATTGTATATTTTCTATTTTTATTAAGAATCTATTTGTAGTAATTAATTGTACAAGGTTAAAATATACATTTGATACCAAAGTTGTTATTGGCTTCAGGGGGATGCCTTTGTGGCTAAGGGTTTGGATCAGGTCTGTGATAAACCTTGTTACAATGGGAAATTTGCAGTATTGATTCTTTTGGTGAAAAGAAATGATGAGCAGTTCGAAAATAGAGATTGATCAATTTAATGGGAAACATTTTGAGCTATGGAAGCTGAAGATGGGATATCTATTGGTGGACAAAGATCAATGGATTGTTGTGGATCCAACTACTGCACCTACAAGAATGTCAACAAAAGACTGAGAAAAGTTGGATTAGAAGGCGAAGATCAAAATCCGATTGTGTCTCTTAGATTTAGTATTACTGAATGTGTCAGGGGAAGCTACAACCAAAGATTTATGGAATACATTAGGGACTTGATATTAGTCTAATTCCTTGGTAAACAAACTTTTATTGTGGAAAAAGTTGTATGAAATATGGAGACTCGGTGACAAAGCATCTGAATGACTTCAATACAATGGTGAGTAAGTTATTATCCGTTGATATTAATATTTCTAATGAAGATAAGTTTATCAATTTATTGTGCTCTTTACTAGAATCGTGGGATAGTCTGGTTGTGGCCATAGGTAGTAATACAACTACTTTAGGTTTCAATAATGTGGTCTCATCCTTGTTGTCGGAGGAGATGAGGTGGAAGAACATGGAAGGGTAGAGTGAAAAAGCATTATTTGCAAGAGGATGCTCTTTGGAAACAAATAAATCTAAGTCCTCAAGAGGGAGATATAAATCCAAGGGAAGATCTAAATCTCCCAGAAAGTTTTTAAAGTTATGTTGGAGATGTGGAAAAGAAGGGCACTACAAAAAGAAATGTAGATCCAAAAGTGTTGAGAGAGGGAAGGGATATGAAGATGCTCCTTCTATAGAAGCAAAAACCTCTGCGGAAGAAGGAGAGGATGCATACTTGGATTCTTCAAGCACACATGCAGATCATGAGGCATGGTTGGTTGACTCAAGTGCATCCTTTCATATGATTCCTCACTGGGAGTGGTTTTGTGAATATGAAAGTTATGATGGAGGTGATGTTTTCCTAGGTGATGACGTGACAAACAAAATAATAGGACAATGAAAATTCAAGTTGAATCTCATGGATGGAAGGATTAGAAAAATCCTCGGTGTTCTTCGCATCTCAGGATTGGCCACAAATTTGATTTCTGTAAGAAAAATGGACGATGTAGTCTAAAAACAATGTTTGAGAAAGAAACCTGCAGGATGGTTCGAGGAGAAATTGTGTTGCTGAAGGGAGTTTGGTTTGGAACTATATATAAGCTATAGGGAAGCATTATTAGTGATGGGTGCAATAGTTCCGTTATTCCTGAGATTGGAGTTGAAGAAGAAAAAACTCTTACAGTCTTTGGAGAAAAGACTATGTTGTGGCATCAAAGACTAGGGCATATCGGAGAGAAGGGCCCTCGACTACTACAAGTTAAAGTATGTCTAATTTCTCTATGGATTTTGATTTATGTGAAAATTGTGTATATGGGAAGCAAAACCGGGTAAGATTCCCCTTTAGTGAAATGAGGGAAGAGGGAATTTTACAGTTGGTGTAGAGTGATTTGTTTGGACTTGTGTTGGTTCCATCACTGAGAAAATCTTTAATGTATTGTCTCATTCATTGATGACTTCTCGAGGAATGCATAGATATATTTCCTCAGGGAGAAATCTGAGGTCTTTGACAGGTTTAAAGAGTTTAAGGCTCTTGTGAAGAATCAAACAGAGAAAATAATTAAGGTGCTGAGGACGGATAATGGTGGAGAATTCTACATAAATGAATTCAAATAATTACGTAAGAAGTGTCATATAGCAAGGCAGAAGACTACTCCATATACATCTCAACAAAATGGATTTTCAGAAAGGATGAACACGACACTAATGGAAAAGGCAAGGTGTATGCTTAGTGGTTCCGGGTTAGGACATGAATTATGGGAAGAGGTAGTGGGTGCTGCATGTTACCTGGTCAATCAATCACCCTCATCACCATTGGATGAAGAGACTCCACATGATGTATAGATTGGTAAGAAACCCTCTTTCACACATCTTAGGGTATTTAGTTGTGATGCCTATGTTCATGTTCCAAGGGAAAACATGAGTGAGCTAGATAAAAATGTTGAAAAGTGTATCTTTATTGGGTATAAAGATGGTATGAAAGGTTATAAGATTTGGAACCTATAAACTAAGAAGGTAGTGAATAGTGAAGATGTGGTATTTAGAGAAATCAAATATGTTGTCAAATGAGAATTCATACCAAGGAAGGAAGAACTAGAGAAAATAGAGTTTGAGTTGAAGGATGATGAATTAGACTCTACAGAAGAACAAGAATCAAAAGAAGAAAATCCTCATACTCCAGTATTGAGGAGATCGGTTCATGAAAGAAGGTAACCATAAAGGTATACTCCACTTGATTTCTAATAAAATGTTACTTTGTCTATTACTGATGATGATCCTAAAATTGTTAGGGAGGAAGTGGATTTAGAGGATGGAAAACTCTGGAAAAGGGCCCTGGTAGAAGAAATGGCAGCCTTGGACAAGAATGAGGCTTGGGATCTAGTGGAGTTGTCAACTAGAAGAAATCCCATTGGCAACAAATGGGTGTTTAAGAAGAAGTTGATTGCAGAAGGGAAAGTGGATAACTACAAAGCTCAGTTAGTAGTAAAAGGTTATTCCCAGGTAGAGGGAATTGACTTTGGTGAGATTTTTTCTCATGTTTCCAAGTTAACTTCTATTGTATTTCCTTTATTTGTTGCTGCTACGTTTGATTTTGAAGTAGAACAAATGGACATGAAGACAACATTCCTACATGGGGATCTAGAAGAAGAAATATACATGAAGCAGCCATAAGGATTTGTTGTGAAGGGAATGAAAGAGCTGGTATACAAGTTGAACAAGTCCATGTATGGGTTAAAGCAATCACCAAGGATGTGGTATCAAAATTTTGATACTTATATGTCGGGACTTGGCTTCACAAGGAGCAACGCAAATCGCTGTGTGTTTTTCAAATTAATAGGTGATGATCTTATTTATTTGGTATTGTATGTGGATGATATGTTGCTGATAGGAAATGATAAGGAGATTATCTAGGATGTTAAAACTTGGTTTTCCTCTAAATTTGACATGAAGGATCTCGATGCTACAAATTTCAATCTGGGCATGGAAATTAAAATAGATTGGCCAATGGTTAAATAAGAGGAAATATGTCGAGACATATCGCAAAGGTTTAATATGCAGGAATGTAAACCGATTAGGGTTCCTATTTCTACATGTGCAAAGTTATCCACATATCAGTGTCCCAAGACAAAGGAAGAGGAAGAGGACATGTCTCATGTTCCATATGAAAGTGCGATTGGTAGTTTGGTATATGCAATGGTTTGTACTAGACCGGACATTTCACATGCAATGGGAGTTTTGAGTAGGTATATGTCAAAACTAGGGAAGGAGCATTGGACAACAATAAAGATGGTTTTCAGGTATTTGCATGGCACTACAATTTATGGTTTGTTCTACCAAGGAAGACCATTATTGGACAGAGTGTTGGACATAGATGGCTTTGTTGATGCAGACTGGGCTGGAGATATGGATTGTAGAATATCCACAAGTGGGTATGTTCTTAACCTATTTGGAGGAGAAAAAGATAGTTTGTGGTGGCACTCTCAAATACAAAAGCTGAATACATGGAAATCAATCATGAAAGAAAGGAAGCAATATGGTTACAAAGATTGTTTCCAGGTATTGGGTTGGTACACCAAGCTATAATGATAGATTATGATAATCATAGTGCAATCTTCCTGGAAAAGAACCCATCTTATCATTCAAAGCCAAAGCATATTGATGTTCAATATCACTTTGTGAGAGACATGGTTGAAGAAAAGAAGGTGTTGCTGATGAAGGTGGACACTTTGAATAATGTTGCAAATTCAATAACAAAATATGTGAGCATTAATAATATCTCTTGTTGTAGAGGATCTATGGGCATTGCTGCCCTGGATTGTTGACTATACAACCTTGTAACCTCATGTATGCAAAGAAAACAACAAGCAAGAGAATGTTGGGTATGTGTTATATTCTTTGCATGACTAGTCCTAATTCCCGCGGGGGGTCACAGGATAGAGGGGGTTCAGGGGCAATGGCCCCAATATTTTTTTTTGGCATTTTTTGTGTCCGTTTTAGTGGTTTTTTGGCACATGGTTTTCACCGATGGTTTTCTAATTCTGGTTAAGGAATTAGGGATGTCGACTAATCTGGGTCAATGGATTAGGGGTTTTGGATGTCGTGGGATCATATATATGTATTGTATTGTAAACAATGAAGACACGATGAATAGAAGATTATAGGTGCATCTCTAAACAAGTTGTTGATTTTCCCAGTTTCTGTAGATTTTAACCTTGTACAATATTTACTGCAAATAGATTTTCATCAAAAGAACATAAAAGATACAATGGAAAATACAAACATTACACAAAGATTTTTCCCCTGGAAATCCAAACCGAGAAAACCAACATATTCTATATTCATTCACAGTGATACATTTCTTACAATACAATATACATATAGGAGCCAATGACATCCAAAACCCTAACCCAATGACTTGGATTAGTCAACAACCCTAATTCCTTAACCGAAAATAGAAAACCATCGGCAAAAAACCATGTGCCGAAAATCCACCCAAAAATGCGACAAATTTCCCTAGGCAAAAAAATTTCGTGGAAATAATATA
Source organism: Picea engelmannii (assembly GCA_009831015.1). NCBI lineage: Eukaryota > Viridiplantae > Streptophyta > Pinopsida > Pinales > Pinaceae > Picea > Picea engelmannii. Next base: position 315,523 of record ML801519.1, on the reverse strand, counting down.
ACACATACCCAACAATTTAGGTTTCCAAGGAAAAATCTATGTGAAATGTGTGTGTGTGTGTGCCATAATATCTTTTATGTTTTTATTAAGAATATATTTGCAATAATTAATTGTACAAGGTTAAAATCTACGATCCCCACCGAAGTATGTTTGGTCCTTGCTGGATTTTAATTCTTTGATTTTGGAGAAAGGTCCAAAATTTTTCCCAGTCTTGACCTAGCAGTAAATCCGAGCTCCAGTCCTGAGTGTTCTAGCTTCACCAATTGTTATCCATAGATTGTTGATCCCAATACTGATGAACATGCTCTAGTTTTGTATGATTAAGCTTGTCCCCAAGGATTTACCATTGATATTATTCACTCAACTTGGGGAGTTGTTGACAAGAATCATTCCATAAACGAGAGTAATGCTTTTCCTTCACTTGCTAGAAGCAGTGTTTCTGAACCAAATGTCTGTTTCCCCACGCATTATTCCAAATTATGGATCCACATTTTTCACCATCCATCCTTAGTAAGTCTTGTGGGTCCACATATTTTGCATACTTATTTTTCCATAGCTTGCTCCACAATTCATCTCAACTTATGATCCATATCCACTATATATTTGCTCCAAAGGCGACACTAACCTTTTCTAAATATCGGATTCCCAGTCCTCCTACAAATTTGGGTAGGGTGACCTTGTCTCATGCAACAAGGGACCATTTCTGATTGGAAGATGAGATTCCCCACAATAAGGACCTTTGCAAGTTTTTGATGTCCTCAAGAATGGCTTTGCGCATTGCCAAAACCAAAAAGAGGTATATGGGCATGGATTACAACACATATTTTAAAAGGAATAACCTACTTGCTAGATTTAGAGAATGAAAGGTCCACCTTGACATATTTTTCTCCATTTTTGATAGGATATCTTCCCATGATATGCTACAAAGAGAATTTTCCATCAGGGGGGCTCCCAAGTATTTTTTCAGGAGGGTTCCTTTTGGGAATCCAGGAATTCTGAGTACATGATGTTGCAAAAACACATGGGTGCTAAAAAATAAAATTTGAGATTTACCATGATTAATGAAGGCAACTAAAGCTTCCATGAATTGATATAGAATTTTTTTGAGGGCTAGAGCTTCCCGTACAATATGCACACCCATCAAAATAGTGTTATAAATGAATTGTTGATGAGTGGATGCAAGATCATTCTTGTGAAGTATGAGCCCATGGAGCCTTCCTTCTCCCCCTTATTAAATTCCTCTAGAGGGCCTTAAAGTTGTCAAAGGGGAACCATTAACCAAAACGAAAAAGAAGGCTAAAGAGGCCAGACTCATAATTTAGGTAATATAGTCATTAGCAAAACCAAAGGCAGTAAGAACCTGGTGAAAGTGTTGCCAACTTATCTTGTTGAAGGATTTAGACATGTATAACTTGATTAACATCCCTACTTTTTTGGTTGTCTTGATAGAGTATATGGTTTTGTGTGGTAAAATAATACCATCCATTATTTTCCTGCCCTCAACATAGCTTGTTTGTTCCAGAGAAATCAATTGAGGGAGAATGGGTTTTAAACTATTGGAAATCACTTTATTTATTATTTTATATATTACATTACACAATGAAATAGGTTTGAACTTGCTTGGTTCATCAATGCGTTCTTCCTTGGGAATGAGGGTAAAGGGCATAGAGTTCAACACCAGAATCACACCTCTTATTCTCCTCGAATCTTCCACTAGTTCTCAAACCTCTTGTTTAACTATTTCCCAACATGCATGGAAAAAGTCAATGGTGAAGCCATATGTTCCCAGGGCCTTTTCTGGAGGCATGTCCATCACTGCCCATTCCACCTCCTCCATGGAGATTTACTACATAAGGCTTGCATTTTTGTCATTAGAGATGAGCTTGGGGATGTGCTGAGTAATCTTCTGAATAACCTTTAAGCGATATTGCTATAGTTCCGTTAGTAGGTTATAAAAAAATTCGACCAACTCATTCTCAATTTCTGCATGTTCTTCCATTTTGAAACCATCTTTGATTTTTATGGATGCAATTATTTTCTGATGATGATGTTGTACTGTAATCAGGTGGAAGAAATTTTGCTCCCCTTCCTTTAACCATTATACCCTTGACTTTTGTCTCCATATAATTTATTCTTGTTCATACTATCAATCTAAATCTCATTGGATGGCATTTTCCTGTTGGGCTATGATTCATTTCTTCCTTCAAATATGATGCATTAATGAACTTGGTTCATCTTTTCTTCTATATCCCTCTTGGCTTCAAAGATATTCCCGAATACATTTTTGTTCCATTGCTTCAGATGCAATGTTAAATTTTTTTATTATCTTTGTTGTAAATGGTACATCCTAGTGCCCTTGTTTACTGCCAAATATTGCTACCATTGTGCAACGTTTTCTTTAAAATCCTTATAGATCAGCCACAAATTTTCAAAGCGAAAGGACCTACAAGGAGGTCGTCTCAGTAGATCTAGATTTAGGCTTATTGGATAGTTATTAGATCCTGTACATGGAAAGATGTTTGCATCGATATTTGGGTTAAGTGCAAAGAGGGATCTTGAAATTAAACACCTGTTAAGATGTGAGGCAATTTGATGCTAACCCCCTTGATGATTATTCCAAGTATGGGATCTATTCTTGGTCTCAACATCAATCATATTCATATTTCTAATCATTTCTTTGAATCAAGTGTTGTCATCCTCCATTCTTCTAATGCCACATCTTTTTTCTTTGAGTGAGGTGATAATGTTAAAGTCCCCTCTGATGATCCAATGCTGATCACCTATGATTCCTTGTAGATCCTGTATTTCTTGAAGAAATTTTAACTTTTTCTATAGCCTTTGGAGTCCATAGATGTTGGTGATGTATCCATATGTAACTGTTCCAATATTTTGGAACTGAGTTGAGATGGAGTGTTTGGAGGCAAAGGAATAATCTGATGCTATTTCTTCTAGATTCCATAAGATGGAAATCCCACCCACTACTCCTTTTGCATCAATTAGTATATTCTTGCAACCTTTCCAACATACCCGCGCCAAGCGACGTAGGGTTTTTCTAGTGCACTTAGTCTCATGTAACATTATGTTTAATGGGTGTTCTATGATGATGTTATTTATTAATATCTAGTGCTTGGTTTTCTTGTTAAGACCTCTTGTATTCCACAAAATGACTTTCATTATTGACTAGGGGAAGGGGTCGGAGAAAACTTGTTTGTGATGAGGATATATTGCCCCAAATTGACTAGTTGTTCACCAATTTCCTGAAGTAATTGTCTATTATTATTTATTCCTTGCTTCTTACGTTCTCTGGATAGGTTCATTGGATCCTTGAACATGGAGGTTTGAGCCCATATTAATGTTGAGTAGGGTTTCCCTGCATGAATGGAATTCTTGGCCTTAGACTTCCTCATAACCTCTTGTAGAAGGTGCAACTGTTGTTCAGGGGGAGAGTTGCCTTCCTGTCTATCATAGGCTTCAATGATGTGTTTCAGATCCAATTCTCCCACATCCATATCCTCCCCCTCGCCTAATTCTATTAATATGTCTTCATTGACCATATAGCCTCCAACGGAAGTACCCATCTCCTTATGTAGTACACTTGTCTCCTTCCTTTCTGATTCTTTCCTAGTTATTTCAAGGATCATTTCGGTTTGTTGATGAGATCCACTTACTGATGGTTACCATGTGGATAAGGGGTTTTTTCTGTGTCATCATCTTGAGATAATATCTTGAAGTTGTTGCTAGTCAATGGTCCTTTTGGATGCTCGAAAGGGGGTGCCTTACAACTTGTGTGAAGCTTACTAGCTACAATGGTGATGCATTCTAAATTTTTATTTGTTGTTGGCTTCATGTTTTTAGGACTTTTGTTCAGAGGAATATCGTGAAACAAATGCCCATGTTCATGGAATTTTTGACATCGAAAAGGGATGTGCTCGTAGTTAATGGTCTAGATCCACTTTCTATCCTAGTAATTCAAGCATATAGATCCTAGAAGATGTTATGAGACATTCATATAGACAAAAGGTTGGCATAGGACATATATCTACCTTTCTTTGTCATTTCCGAGGTTTTAATGAAATGGCCTAGTGTATTGCCAATTCCTCCCAAGGTTTCTTCATCCTAGAACTCTTAGGGTAAGGAGTATAGTCGGATCCACACATGTGTATGTGTGAATTCCTCTTTGTTAGGACCAAACATTTCCATCCAAAATCTAAGATACAATCTTGCAGAGTTAAAGAAGTAAGAAGTAAGGCCCATTTTCAAAAACCTTATTTTGGTGTTCCAGGATGGTAAATATGGCCATGAAGAAACCTTTCGACCCTAATTTCAGGTCCACATGCTCCTTTGGTTTCCATCGAGAGTTTATCCACTAGATTAGAGATTTTTATGAAGTCCATAACCCCATAAAATTTTCTATTACTGCATGATCTTGCATATATCAGATGTATTAACTAATTATGGTAGAGGTTACCTCATATCTTGGTGTACTCTCAGATTTTGGTAAACAATGGCTAGATTCACAAGCCTGAGCCTTGACCTCTAGTTCTAGAGCCTTCCTATTCTCACCATCCATAATTTCAAAGGTTATTGCTTCTCCCTTTCCACCAAATGGTACCGAGCCTCAATGAGAACTTTCCTTCAGCCACACGACCCTTGATCCACCTCAAAGGGGGTCAAGCCACCTCCCAACATTGCAACCATTAAGGCTCACAAACCCTCGAGGAAGATCTTCAAAAACAAAATGTGAAAACCCTAGCCAACAACTAGTTGGCTCATGTCAATGTATATTAACAATTATTAGTAAGTTGTATGTTTTAGCATAATCCAATATTCAAAAATTATGGCTTGAGAAGAATAAGGTTCAAGAGTTCATATTCTTCTTACAACTTATCAACCATTGTATTTTACTTTAGATTTGTTTTATTATTCAACACCATCTCTTTCTAAATGTAATGCATGTATTTTATTTTCTATACTACATGACCATGTGTCATTATTCATGTTGTTACTTATTTTCGAAAGAACCTTGCAACTATTCGAACCACATAAAAGTTTATCAAATTCTTTCCCCAAAACATTGTTATCCATCTTTTCGAATGGTTTTGTTTGGACTTTTATGAGTGTAATCAATGCCTTTAAATCATTTTAGAATATGTGTTTGTGGTTTACATTCAGAACATATATGGCTTGATATAGCTTGATTGTCACCCTTACAAATGTGACAAAATATTATAGTTCAAAAGAAAAATTGCACATTACTATTCAATATTTCCATTTGTGGTCACATCATTAATTTTATTTGATGTAATTCTTTAATTTCTTACACCTCCATTCTCTTTATTAATAGTTGTAAATTTTAACCTCTTACAATTAATTACTACAAACATATTCTTGATAAAAACAGAGAATACACAATGGCACACACATACATTACACATAGATTTTTACCATGGAAACCTTAACCGGGAAAACCAACAACCTGTTTAGAGCCGCACCTCTAATATTCTATTCATCATCATATATCTTCATTGTTTACAATATAGTATATATAATATCCCATTGAATCCAAAACCCCTAATCTGTTGACCCAGATTAGTCAACAACCCTAATTCCTTAACCAAAATTAGAAAACCATTGGCGAAGACCATGTGCCACAAAATCGTTAAAAACAGACACATAAAACACAAATTTTGTTTTCAGGGGCACTGCCTCCAAACCCCCGTGCAAGGGGGATCCCGCCCCCCTATGAACCCCCTTATGACCCCCCGGGAAGGTGGGGTGCACCCCCCAAGTGACCCCCCCGCACGCTTGACACAACGCGAAAACTATGTTTGGCCGTACAAATAATATAACACATACCTAACAATATTTATATGTTTATATAACATATATGCAAGTATATCTTTGAAATTGGAGAAGGGAGCATTGAATGTAATCAATGGTGGATATATTATAGAATCATAAGAGTTGCAATTTTTTTAGATGTCAGGTTGAATTAGATATTATCTAGAAAATATTTTCGTTATTGTTTTCAAGATGCATGGTTTGATTTTATCGTCATTTGTTCTCGATCATGGGGTCCCTTCTTGCCACCCACAGGTTCATGATTAGTTGAGTGTGTTTGTTCTTATTATGGAGGAGCATAGTAACACTTCTTTCACCATTGTAGGAAGGTAAGAGAGAAAGCTTGTTTAGCTTTCCATTCATAATTAGTTTTGCAATCAAAACATAAGATCATTTAAGAATTTCAAGTGGTTTTACAATAATTGAACAAAATAAAATGCATCCCCAACAAGGAACAAAGAGAAAATAAAATTTCAATAGTTCATAGTAGACCCAATAACCCCCCAAATTATTTTAGGCATGTGTGAGATAGATAATGTTGGCCATGAAAATCATAGCCACATTATTCATGAATATATTGTAGTGGCCTACCATGGTAGCAAGTTATCCACTATGAATATTGTGAATAGTGAATGATCACCACCAAGCAACACAATGAGCACTACCATATTATTGTCTCTATGTACATTTTGGAAAGGCATGAATGAGTAGCAAGCAAGATTGCATTTTAAATCATGGAAAGGAATTAATTAGCAATGGACTAAATTCCATCCATATCAATGAATGAATTATGGAAATGCATGAATGATAATGAATTTTTATAGAGTGCTTTCACTATTTCAAAATAGAATAAACATATACAAAATATATCACCATGTGATAGATCCATTCACGAAGTGAAATAAATGCGTGGATGATATACAACCCTCATATCTCCAATACAAAACATTCCACATATGGAAATACCCTTAATTTCATTGTGGTCCAACTTGGAAAAGGTAAGATATTTCAACCTAAACATGTTTACAAAGTCTTGCAACTCATCATTCTCCATGTGTCTAGCCATTGAACTCTCAATAGCCATAACTAGAGGGGGTCCATAAATCCATGTTGGATATGATTGTGTACACATGAATGTAACATAATGGGTGGCCTCACTTTGAACATCCAACAATCTAGACATCCAACATTCCTTCTCCTCCTCGCACCACCTATATCATTGCATCCTTTAGTTCAAAATGCACTTCCTTGATCTCCTTCACTTGTAAATTCTCTTCCCATTGCATTTAATAATTGGTGAGGTGACATTAGAGTTAGTAAAGGAAAATGCCACACATAATCAAAACAAACCCTCATCATGTCACCTTGAAATCCCTAACAATACATGGCTGGTTTAAAATTCCCATGAAAATTAACTACACAAATATTCTTCCTGCTTGAGCTCTTTCTCTCATGCCTTCCTCATCTTGAATGCAAAGAAGAATAATTCTTTGAACCCCTAATTCCATTCACATTCACATGATCAACCAACACATATTCACAACACCCTAAATTTCAATTTTCATTTTCATATCCTACAATAGTAAAAGAAGAAGATGACAAGTCCATTGCTAGTAGTGATAGTAGAAGGGGATCTCTATTAGGTAATGTTTATCTATAGAGGAGATAGATCATCCAATAATGGTTTGTGGAAAAACATAGGGAAGCATGTGTGGGAATGAGTAGGTTGTATCATTTAATGAGAAAAATCTTCTAAAAAAGTTACCAACTTGACGAGAACTCTCCTGAGTTCTCATTTTTTAAAGGTCATATTAATTAGTGACTGTTTTTATCTTTGAATAAAAAAGTGGCGTTACAAGTAGCACTCTTTTTTTTAGGGTGGTTAAAATTGTGACATGTTTGAAATCACGACCTTGACAACCAATACCACTGCTAAAAATTGGTCCTCGGGCCAAAAAGTGGTGCTTCTAGTCGCACCACTTTATTATTTGAGTTAAAATTACAACTTAAATGAAACTGTGACCTTTACAACTGGTACCATCACAAATGAAAAAAGTTAAATTCGACTCCTAAATCGAAAAATAGTATTACTTGAATTTTTTTATATTAATTATTATTAAAAAAAAAAAGATAACTTAGAAAAAAAAAAAACTTGATAAATCATTTTTTTTAAATGGAAAAAATACACTTTTTTTAAACACATAAATTCAAAATAAAACAAAAATAAAAACAAAATAAAACGGAAAACCCCCTAAAATCTAAATAAAATATTTTAAAAAATGTAATAAAAATTAATGGTTAAAAAAAACCTTT
>ML801519.1:290341-303010 GCA_009831015.1 Picea engelmannii | reverse complement strand
TGTGTTTTTTCTAGGGCTCTGTTTATTGCATTCTTAATGTCTTTGTGTTTGTAACCTATGTTCTTAAAAGTCTTGGTAAGGTGATCTGTTTCTTTTTCTAGGTTTGCTTCATCGAAGATTCTTATGGCTCTAGTGGCTAAGGTTTTTAGGATACCTAGTTTCTAGTTGGGATGGTGATGGGAGTTTGCGTGGAGATAGTTCTCAGTGTGGGTCTTTTTTCTATAAACTGCATGTCCTAGATCCCCATTGGTTTTTCGGAAATAAATCCCTATGACTCTAGAAAGTAGCTTAGAATCCTCAAGGACTTCTTCTCTAGTACAAGGATGATGGTGAACATTGACAAAATGAAGTTTATGATAATTAATTCCCAAAAGATCACCTATGATAGTTTCAATATGACGACAATATCTAGGAGGAAGTGCCTTCATACAAATATCTTGGATTCAATATTCATCACAAGCTCAATTGGAACTATACCATTGAGAAAAATAAGAAAAATATAAATGGAGGGTGGAAAGCTTATTATGGGCTTCAAAATAGTTGTAAATTAGCAGACCTTTGGCTATGGGATAAGAAAAACATACTCTTTGAGACTGTTGTCACTCCTATTATCTTATATGGATGTGAAGTTTGGGGATGCAATATCTCTCAGGAATCTTGGAGAAAGATAGAGCAGATCCAAAATAATTTTATCACTTATAATATCAAAATTAAAGGCAATACACCCTATCCTACCCTCGTCATAAAAGTGAGCATTTCCCCCATTGAGGGCACAACTATGATTAGGTACTTAATGTACAAGAAAAATATGAACAACATGGATGACACACGACTCCCCAAAATTGCTTCAGAATTGAGCCAAAATCACCAGTGGCTTAAGAGGGATGGCACAATGATGCCAAGTCTTGGCTAAATCATTAGGGAATAAAGGAAGAAGTTATTTTGCGGAATACATATTAAAAATATCATTAAAGATAAATTTAAAGAGATTCTTTGGTACGATAAAGAATTAGAGGATAAAAGAAAATTAAGATACTATAAGGAGGTGGTTAACCCTAATCTTGAAGATCAAAAGTATCTTTCTGTTTTGACTAGCGTAAGGAAGAGAATCAATATTGCTAAAATAAGAACTAATTCCCATGAGCTGCATAGTGAAACTGGGTGTTGGACAATTCCCAAAACACAATGGCATGAAATAATCTGTCACCTTTTAAAACTAAATTTGTTTGTTTGTTTTTTTTTTTTTTTTCTTTGTGTCAAATTTTGCCAACATGATTGGTTTCAAAGGGTTTTGTTTATAGGGCGACCCTGGCTTGAAACCCGTTGTAGTCAAAAGGAGACACCTAAAAAGTCCAACCAAGGGTTGGTGTGGCTCATGCCAGGTGCGATCCATGGGTGATTTTGACAACTTAGATTCCCTTGGGTTACGGTTTCTTAGCCAAAGTTCTTTTTTAAATTCAAACTATTTTCTTAAAATTTTTCTTTTTTTAACGTTTTTTATTATATTTTTTTTCAAAATTTTAAAGATTTTATTTAGTTTTTAGGGTTTAGTTTTACTTTTTTCATTTTCAGAGTTTTATTTTGTTTTTAATATTTTTTTTTTCAAATTTGTGTGTTTAAAAAGGTGTTATTTTTCCATTAAAATAATGGTTTACCGAGTTTGATTTTTTTCCAAGTTATCTATTTTTTAATTAAAAAAAATAATTAATACAAAAAATTTCAAGTAATATTATTTTTCTATTTAGGAGTTTATCTTTAACTTTTTCATTTACAACGGTACCAATTGTCAAGGTCACAGTTTCATTAAATTGTAATTTTAACTCCCAAAAAACGTGGTGCCACTGGAAGCACCAATTTTTGATTTGAGAGTCAATTTTCAACGGTATTGGTTGTCAAGGACGTGATTTCAAACAATTCACAATTTTAACCCCCCTAAAAAAAGGGTGTTATTAGTAGAACAACTTTTTGATTTAGGGGTTGATTTTGGTGTTTTTGACCCAAAATTTTTGGATTTTTAGGTCAGAGTTCTCATTTTGAGGTCACAACTCTTATTAAGTTGGTAACTATGTTTTCTTTGCTCAGTTTTGTAAAAGCACTGCATGTTGGATGTTGGAACTCATTGTAGTTGCATGGTATTTCCCCTTTGAGTTAGTAGTTGTCATTGTGGTTTGCTTTAGCTCCTAAACTTATTTGTTTATAGAAATTTGTCAAGGTCTTCCCTTCTACATTTTCAATCCTACCCAAAATTTGAACATGATTAAAAATCCGGGTTTGCTTTGTTTGGTGGACAAGGAAGAGGAGGATTCTCGTTGTTTGTAGTCATGGTTGTTGTCAATTTCTGAAAACTATAGAGAAAGAGCGGGGGAATTGTAGTTTGTATCTCTATTTGTCCAATTCTCATTTCTAGTTTTTTCTTCAATAAATTATCCAAAACTCTACTGACATACTCTTATTTCCTCTACACTCTTCCATCATATTCCATTTGTGTTCCACGTAACAATCCTTCCCGGTGTAAGTAACCCTCGTTTTGCGAGCCCACACTCCAGGGGTACTGAGAGTGTGATGCGATGTCTGCCTCAGGTACCGCAAGGAACCTTTTGAAGAAGGAACCCCCCTTGCAATCATCTATGTAGAATCCTAGGAAAAACAACTATGTTTACCAATTTCATAATGGACGGTCGGGGGAGTAAGCAATCAACAATCAAGACTAAGAAAATGGAACTGGGAATGGTGGACACAAATCCACAACCCAAATACTAAGAAGAAGTGGTGTCACCCCAAGGGCCTACCACTCTTCAAAGATACAAACTTGTTGTAGTACCACTAATCAAATGGAAGATTGGATATCTCAAAGCATCACTTCGCTTGACCTCGTGATTAACTCCTCTGTAAGAGGAGCTCTCCTGACAAACTTCAGTTGTTACTACTTGGATTTCAACACTCTCTAGTATTATACATTTTTTCTTAATTGGCCTTAGATAATTTACGCTCCACCCTACAACCAAGGCCCTAAAATCCTAGACTTGTGATCATTTTCTAATAAAGAAAAGGTCTAGTTGATTTAAGATTATGTGCTTTTTCCTTTTATGGTTGTTTGTTACTCAAAAGGGATTGCAGATGCAACTTGACTATGATGTGTGACACTTGAATCCAAGAAGACTTCAAAAGAAAATATGAATGCAATGCAATATTTAAGTTTCAATGAAGGCTATCTATAAGAAGGAGCAAGAAGTTTCAAGCAAATAAACAATAACAACTTTCAAAGCAAGAAACATAAACTACTCTTTGAATGCAATTAAATTTGTTTTACAATGCAAGCTAAAAAATGCACCACCCAAAAACTAGAATTCAAAATTCCTTTTTGTTTGATTATAAATGAAATGAAATCAATCAAATGCAATTCTCTTTATGCTTCTTTACTTTCAATTGAAATGAAAGAGTTAAAGGCTAAGATAGAAAAGAACACGAAGAAAAAATAAAGTCCAAACAAAGATGCACTCACAAGATTAATACTAAAATTGAAATAATCAAGTGTAGAAATGACTTCTAGCACTTGGTCTATCAAAATTTTTGAAAGAAATAAAACACTCTTAAAATCCTTAAAAGCCAAAATATTTCAGGTCAATTGATATTGAAACATACCCTAAAAACTCCAGAATTCACTCAATGGATCAACAATTTCCAAAAAAGAGAACTCAAATATAGGGCTTGATGCACTTTGTATTATCCCAAAGTTAATGAAAGAGAATTTAAAAATGGACAAGTAAATGGCTTGAAATCTTTTGGAAAGTAAATGACAGGAGTCTGATGATGTACAAACAACAAAAATCGAGACTACTAACAATCAAAATTGCAGTCAAGGATCAGATCAACCTTGAACAATTTATGACCTTTTCATAACTTAGTCAGAGATAACAATTTAAAAGAAGAAAAAAGAGTGATAAATACAATATTTACAATCAAACAAGGTCTTAATCAATCATACAAGACCTTGAGACAGAATTCCGAGTAAAAAAACTTGAGAAACAAAGTAAAAAAATGCCTAAACCTGACCCTGGAATGAGATCGACGCCTCCCAGAAGACCAAAAGGGATTGTCACTTCAAGGGGTGAGACTCCCCCAAATATTGACAGGGAGAATTATTTTAGGATAATAACACTCTATAGGCCATTGTAGGGGGGTGTCAGTGTCTGAAAAATGACTCAAACTGACTAAAACTCATCCCAGATTCAACAAGGAACATTTTTGTAAACTTCCTAATGAAGAGGAAAACAAAGAATCGTTGAAAAATCAAGCATCTACTCAAGAAACACACAAAAACAAAGGGATAAAACCAAAGGAAACAATTGTTCCCCAGTATGGTTGCCAATTTCTGTTATGAGAAATCTTACCCTATGGATAGGTTAATCTCCCCTTAGTCAGGTTTTCTTCGGCTAAGACTGAATAGAGCAAGTGGACATTAACATCCCTTTCTCCTGTCTATTCACACATGAAAATGAGAAGAGGGAAAAGGAAATTAGAGTGCACCTTTTTCTAAGGTTGTCCTTTTTTCTACTTGTTGCTCCATCGTTGGATCTAGTCCTAGCTCGATGATGATCTTCCTACACTTATACAAAATGATCTTCCTCTTCTGCTAATTGCACAAAGTTAGATGAAAGAAAATCTAACTAAATGAAAAAAGCAAAACATTCATATGTAAACTAAATGAGACATAAGTTTGGGAATAGGCCAAGCTTATATTCATGAGTAACAATGGACACTTACAACTAAGTTGTGTGATGCAAGCTTCCTCCAATGCTCCTCCTATCCAGCTCCTTGTGCATCGCCAAAATGTTACTAAACTACCTATGAATTTCATAAGAACGAAGGTTTGATACCCTTCATAACTCCCCCCTTTACCTTGGAATGCCTTCATTATATAGGATTTGGAGGCTTAACCACCATGGAGAAGATCACTCATTAGATACACTAAATTGGGATCTCCAAGATTTTTAGGGAGAAAATATCTCTCAAGAATTTTAGGGAGAAAATATATCTCAAGGATTTTTAGGAGGAAATATCTCTCAAGATACATCAAATTAGGATTTTGGTTTGAGAAAATATCTCAACCATCCATGGGACTCTCAAATTCTCCTTAAGATTAGGAAACTAAATGTGAGGTGGATTCTCACACTAAATCAATTTCCTTTTTTTGATTAATAATGAATAATATATGTGCACATAGTATTTTGACCTTCATATGATAAATTTCTCCTCCACACTCTCTAGGGATTGTGACAAATATTCTTTCATGGTGTCAAGGTGTTGGGACACTTAGTAAAGTTCATGTGACACTTATTAAGGTGTATACAACACTTGACAAAGTGCATGCCACACTTAGTAAGGTGCATACAACACTTTACGACACTTGTGACACTTAGGTGTAAATAGGTGCGACACTTAAGTGTGGCATTTTGGCATGTAACAACTAAGCATTCAAAAATTAAGCAGGTGGATGAGGCACAGTTTCCTCAGGAACCTGTCGATTTCCTTCCGTAGGTTCATTGAGTTCCATACCCACATGCCATTCTACCAGGAGAGTAATTTTTTGGTCCACAACTCTATTCTATAATTGGAGGTATTCCAATTGAAGCAGAATTTTACGATAGGTTGTGTTTATTTCGGTCATCACCTTCTGCATCAAAGTTTTCATATGGAAGTAGATATTGATGGTGGGGTGGTACTTCGTCTCTCTGGATATGAGGTGCTTGTTTCCGATATCCATGGAGTAAACTCTACGCCAATTTACTCATCTTGGGATAGATTTCTATCCAGCTGAGCATTTGTTTCTGCCAGCTCCAACTTTACTTTGATCTCAAGAGGAATGTGAATGTGAAATTCCTCGACATCTTCCATGGATTCTTGTTGAGTAGGAGGCATCAAGATTATTTTTCCATGATGACAACCTCTCCTACCTGTACCCCCCCTAGCCATGAGAGCTTGTAGGAGGAGCAAATGGTCGCAACCAGAATTAACACTCGCCTAGGGATCGAAGGTGGAGCCAAGCAACCAAGGAAGCTGCGAGGGGGATAAGGAAATCACAGTAGGGGTTGCAGAGTGTTTCTCATGAACATCGTGACATCCAACCAAGGAAGTTGCGAGGGGGATAAGGAGATCACAATAGGGGTTGCAGAGTGTTGGTCATGAACATCATGACATCCTTTGTATTCATTATGCTTTTGATCATGATGTTTAATTCCCGCACATGCCACCTTCATTTCCCTGGACGTCCTCCCAATTTGACATGTGGCAAACACCTAAGAAAAATAAACCCCATAATGCTCAGCTCGTTCCATTTGAAGTCCACTGAAGGTACAATCATTTGGATGAAGGGCCAATTGAATTGGTATTAAACCACCCCCAAACTCGGATCCGTGCTTCCCTCATGCTGTCATAACTGAGATATCATCTAGATCAAATGTGGGATCAATTCGCCAGATCCGAGCACCCATCACATAGAGAATATTCATGTGGTAGATGGCCCTGTCACCTGGCACTGAGGTATTTGGATGGTGGGCTCCCAAACTTTGAGATCATGAGCTTTCCTCGATCATTGCATTGAATGGACCCTTATCACCCCATCCGGGGAAGATAAGTCTTCTTTTTCCAATTCCATACATTCCTCTCTAAGAGGATCTCCCAACCGTGCATTCCAATGACAATCTAGTAGTTGTTGGTGTATTCCTGTGATTAATTTATTTGCTAGTTTGTCTACCAAACTATCGGGTGAATGGAAAACATGGGAAGGGATGATAACCCTTATCAATGGGAGGATAGATTGAAGTTTTTCAAGACCCCCCTGTAACCTATAACCTATTGATATGTTACTTATGGTTGAGCAATGCTGCAACTTTTCAAGCATCTAAATGATAACCATTGAGTTACCTTCCACAATTGGCTTTCCATATCCTTCTTTGGATATTATGTGAAGACCTCGTTCTAGTGCTTGAAGCTCAACCGCATTGTTGGTGTCTATTCCCATGTTCTCCGCATAAAGTAATATGATGTTTCCTCCATTTTTCTAGAGATGCCTCCGAGGCCTAATTTCCTTGGGTTTCCTTTTGATGTTCCATTGAAGTTAAGCTTGAAAAATCACTTCAGTGGGGGTTTCCTTTTGTCGGGACATGAGGATTTAGGGGCTACTTTGTGTTGTGAGTTATAAGGTGGGTTTTGATATAGGTCCAAAAGTTGGAGATTGATATCTTCATCCTTAGTGTTTTGTTAGTCTTGATCCGTCAGTTTCGTTCCTTCCATATTTCCCACAGAAGGAAGCCAAGGAATAATTTCTAGGCTTTTTTCAGGATCATATTAGTGTATGCATTTTTTTTTACCAAATTTCAATCACTTTTTCCAGACTATCTTTATCTCTATTCGGTTTTTTGAAGAGGATGACCCCCTTATCCCATAGCTTGGATGAAATTGTACAAGAGTCGAGGATATGTTCTGGCATTTCACCTACCTAGTGGTATAGAAGGAAAAATGTAGGTCTGGTGAATCCTTGCTTGAGGAGGTTGTCCCAGGTAAGGATTTTTCCTTTCACCAACAACCAAAGGAAGAGGGATACTTTAGGCCATAATTTATTCTTTTTGATCTTTTACCAAATTTCTTGTTGGGGATTATTTTACTGTACTTCCATAAGATTGTAGGTTTCTTTTAGGTTGAAGCTTCCTTTTGGTGTGTATCCCCATCGAAGTTTGTTTGTCCCATCATTGAGTTGTGTTTTCCTTGTTGAAATTTCCTACCAAAATCCTTCCCAATATAGGTCATCAGGGAGTGGGATCCAATTTTCTTTTGGTATCCATGAGCGCCATTGACCATCCTCCAATTCCCTTGTC
Organism: Picea engelmannii; assembly: GCA_009831015.1. Lineage (NCBI taxonomy): Eukaryota > Viridiplantae > Streptophyta > Pinopsida > Pinales > Pinaceae > Picea > Picea engelmannii. The sequence goes on along the minus strand of ML801519.1, from coordinate 295,136 downwards.
CAGTATTGTGCTATCCATTTCTTGCCTTGATTTAGCATAGTTTCTCTTAGATGTTGCAAGTCCTCCCCGTCTTACCAAGTCGAGAGTTATTTCCATAAATCATTCTAGAACATGGTGTAGATCCCATTTCTTACTTCCCCAAAACAATGTTTATGTATAATGTTTTTGTTACTCCAGGTTACATTCCATATTAGTGAACCAATGATGTTTCCTTCTAAGCGAATTCCATTTTTATTTTCTGTGTGTGGGTTGTACTTTCTCCTCTAGATTTTTCCTCATAGGTCTTCTTTGTTATGGAGCCATATCCACCAATTTTTTGCACCTAGAACTGAGCCTAGAGTGTCAGGATTGCGTAGCCCCAAACCACTTACGAGTTTGGATTGACAAACCTTTTCCCAGCTTACTAGGGCCCATTCATTTTCCTTCTTAGCTCCTCCCTAGTGAAAAGATCTTTAAAGATTAATTTTTACCTTTACTATGAATTTCAAAGTTGCCAAAGTTGAGAATAGGTAAAGAGGCATTGCTTGCGGAGCAAATTTTAGGAGGACCAATTTGCTTGGAAGATTCAAGGAGCAGCAGGTCCAGTTGGGTAGTTTATGCTCTAAACTTACCAAGAGGTCTTCCCAGGAGGAATTTCTAAGAGTTTTTTCTACTAATGGAGCTCCTAGATATTTGGAAGGCAAGGAGAATCTTTGGAAGCCAAGTATTTTGGAGATATTAGTTTGAATAGAAATGCGAGTATTAAAGAAAAAATACATGTGACTTACCTTGGTTAATGGAGGTTCCATAGGCTTCCATGAATTCAGTGAGGACTTGCTTGATAGCATGAGCTTCCCAGACTGTTGGGGTTCACATAAGCATTGTTTCATCTACAAATTGTTGATGCGATACCGACAGATCATCTCCAAAAAAATGGAGTCCTTGAATTTTGTTGCTTGCTACTACTTCCTTGAGTGTCCTCCCCAACTCCTCTACCATTAGGATGAAGATAAAAGGTGACAATGGGTTTCCTTGATGAATTTCATGAGAGGGAGAGAATGATGCATATGGAGTTTTGTTGATGAGAATAGAAAAGAATGTTGAGGAAGTAAGAGACATAATCCATCTGATCCATGATTCCGGGAAGCCAAAGGCTAAGAGAGTGTGATGGATGTATTTCCAACTTAGTTTGTCAAATGTTGTGGACATGTCCAACTTGATTATCTTAAATGTAGATTTAGTGGTTTTGAGAGAATGGATCATGTCACGTGCCAAAATGATTCCATCAAGGATTTGGCATCCCTCCACATAACCAGCTTGTTCTAATGAGATGAGCTTAGGAAGAATTGGTTTGAGTCAGTTGGTAATGACTTAGTGATTTCTTTGTATACCACATTGTAGAGAGATTGGTCTAAATTTGCCAGGGTATTTTTTATTTTCTTCCTTGGGGATGAGAGAAAGAAAGGTATCATTCAGAGATAGGATAACATTGGAGTAGCTTTTGGAGTCTTCTACTAGTTCCCAAACATCCTGTTTGATAATTGGAAGTAGGCATGGAAAAAGTCGGTGGTGAAGCCATAGGGTCTCAGGGATTTTTCTTTGGGAATCTCCATGAATGCTCACTCTATTTACTCTAGCATAATGGGTATGAGGAGGGCCTCATTCTACTCTTGTGAGACTAGTTTTGGAATATTGCATGTTATTTTTTTAATGGAATTTGTTCTGTCTTGTTGAGGTTCCGTGAGCAGATTTTTGAAACAGTGGACCAGTTCTTGCTCAATTGTTGCGTGGTATTTTAATTGGTTCCATTGAATGTCCTTGATGATGGTTATTCTATTATGGTGGCAATGATGAATTGTTTATTTGTGAAATAACTTGGAGTTTTTGTCACCCTCCTTTATCCACTGAACTCTGGAATTTTGTTTCCAAAGGAGTTATTCATGTTTGGCTTTGTCATCCTGATCCGGATTTATGTAGGAACACAATGAAATACAGAAATACACATAAACATAGAGATGCAGCAGAAATAAGACTTCATTTCATTAATAACAAATGACGGAAATATGCTTACAGACGGAATGGAAATAAACTAGCTAGGCGCTGGTAGCTTATCTCTGAGAAGAGATGTGGCCGCTACTCGCATCCGTGAGAAGATGAATACAATGAGGCTCTRAAGGAMTTTTTACAATAAAYGGGAATGCCAAAAGTCCTAGACATCCAAAAACCTAASCCTARGAGATGAAGCGCCAAAAGTCATGTGGGCCCCGTTTGGGTAAGTGAGTACATCAACTTYCCGRGGTCGTAACTTTTGCATAMGATCTCCGTTTTAGGCGTGTGATAGMTCGTTGGAAAGGTATCRTCAARGAGATTCATTTTGGKGGCTCAATTATGMMTTTGACTATMATTGAGAGTCTCGATCTYGAAAAACCTTCATTTGGACCCTCAAAATGGCCCCGGAAGTTAAAACCTGCTAAAAATAGTAAATTGCCAAAATTGCCAGAAARYCGTTTTGAGCCATTTGGAAAAGKTGGGTGGCCACCGATATCCCTTTTTTGGMTTCGTGGTGTTGTTCTTTGCTTGTGKCTTTGGCGGGTTGTCCTGGGCTACCYCGCCTTGGCTCGGTCCTTTGTTTTGTGGTTTGGGAGTACCTTTCTCGTGCTTCTGATTTGCAGACCCAAAGTCTCGCTTCTTCTGTTTGAACTTCTGCTCAATCTTGGYAGCATATCGGTATGCCATACCAAGTGAGGAGATGTCGAGGAACTCCATTTCCTYYTGAATGTATCTGTGCAGACAACTGYGGTACTTTAACACCAAATGTTTCTCTGAATCTTTGATACCCAACTTTGTGCGTAGGGTATGAAACAGATTCGTTATCTCATGCACATCTTGGTCCCTTTGCTGTCGCAATGTAGTCCATTGTATGTATTTGTCCTCATAGCTCCCCACGGGATAATATTGTTCCTTAATGGCATCTCGGAAAGAATTCCAAGTGGGTGCGGTTGAGAACAAAGAGGGTTCTCCCTCGCCCTCTTGCTCCGAGTAGGTTTCCCACCAGTCCTTGACATGGGGGGTGGCTTTGAGGAGTGCAAAAATAATCTTTTCTCGGTCGGAAAAGTCATGAACCGAGAAATATCCTTCTAACAGATTCAACCATCTATCTATGACATCTGCATCTATTTGGCCGTAAAAAATGGGAATGTCAAAGTTTACTTGTACCTTAAAAGGAGTGGCACCTTCAGAGTGACTTTTGGATGTCGATGCACCGCCAGTCGGAATCCGTTGAAGAATCTGGGAAAAGTTGTCCATCATCGCGTTCCTTTGTTTCTCAAGGGCCTCCTCGAGCAACATTTTGATAGGATCTCCTGCTGCCTCATCTTTATTTTCTTCCCCCATGGGCGGTCATCGGTGTTTGCGAGGCTGATCTTGCAAGGGTTCAACCAGATCGAGCCCCAACTCCTTATACCCCGATCTCGTTGTGGACATGCAAAGAAGGATCAGGAATGAGCAGACCACTTTGATACCACTGATCCGGATTTATGTAGGAACACAATGAAATACAGAAATACACATAAACACAGAGATGCAGCGGAAATAATACTTCATTTCATTAATAACAAATGACGGAAATATGCTTACAGATGGAATGGAAATAAACTAGCTAGGCGCTAGTAGCTTATCTCTGAGAAGAGATGTGGCCGCTACTCGCATCCGTGAGAAGATGAATACAATGAGGCTATGAAGGAATTTTTATAATAAACGGGAATGCCAAAAGTCCTAGACATCCAAAAACCTAACCCTAGGAGATGTAGCGCCAAAAGTCATGAGGGCCCCGTTTGGGTAAGTGAGTACATCAACTTCCCGGGGTCGTAACTTTTGCATACGATCTCCGTTTTAGGCGTGTGATAGCTCGTTGGAAAGGTATTGTCAAGGAGATTAATTTTGGGGGCTCAATTATGCCTTTGAATATCATTGAGAGTCCATATCTTGAAAAAACTTCATTTGGACCCTCAAAATGGCCCCGGAAGTTAAAACCTGCAAAAATAGTAAATTGCCAAAATTGCCAGAAAGCCGTTTTGAGCCATTTGGAAAAGGTGGGTGGCCACCGATATCCCTTTTTTGGATTCGTGGTGTTGTTCTTTGCTTGTGGCTTTGGCAGGTTGTCCTGGGCTACCCCGCCTTGGCTTGGTCCTTTGTTTTGTGGTTTGGGAGTACCTTTCTTGTGCTTCTGATTTGCAGACCCAAAGTCTCGCTTCTTCTATTTGAACTTCTGCTCAATCTTGGCAGCATATAGGTATGCCATACCAAGTGAGGAGATGTTGAGGAACTCCATTTCCTCTTGAATGTATCTGTGCAGACAACTGTGGTACTTTAACACCAAATGTTTCTCTGAATCTTTGATACCCAACTTTGTGCGTAGGGTATGAAACAGATTCGTTATCTCATGCACATCTTGGTCCCTTTGCTGTTGCAATGTAGTCCATTGTATGTATTTGTCCTCATAGCTCCCCATGGGATAATATTGTTCCTTAATGGCGTCTAAGAAAGAATTCCAAGTGGGTGCGGTTGAGAACAAAGAGGGTTCTCCCTCGCCCTCTTGCTCCGAGTAGGTTTCCCACCAGTCCTTGACATGGGGGGCGGCTTTGAGGAGTGCGAAAATAATCATTTCTCGGTCAGAAAAGTCATGAACCGAGAAATATCCTTCTAACAGATTCAACCATCTATCTACGACATCTGCATCTATTTGGCTGTAAAAAATGGGAATGTAAAAGTTTACTTGTACCTTAAAAGGAGTGGCACCTCTAGAGTGACTTTTGGA
>ML801519.1:238265-259813 GCA_009831015.1 Picea engelmannii | reverse complement strand
TATGGAAAACCTTGTGGGGAAACCTAAGGGATGCTTCCCTAAATTTGTGGAGGAAATCCCTAGTAACTCATAAATATATATTAGTGTCCCTCATTCATATGGATTCAAATTTAGCACTTACCGACACCAAACTAGTCAAATTCCCAACAACATTGGTGACAATTGTTTGAGCTAATTGCTTGGGCTATAACCCAACGAACATGGACACACATGTGCACATGCGCGTGCACACACACACACACACACACACACACACACACACACACACACACCTCGTGGGGAAACCCAAGGGATGCTTCCTTTTATTTCTAGATGGCATCCCTAATAAATTCATCAACATAGACTAGTGCCCCTAACTCAAGGGGATTCAAACTATGCACCTACTCAAGAATTAAATGTAGGTCAATAACATTCATCTTCACAAGGGTTTGATTAAATATAGATTCATAGCTTCAAGTGTTAATACAAATACCTTCTCCCATGTTTATAGAGAACTCAACACAAAATCCTATGCGTAAGAAAAAAAATAATAGCTATCAAAGAAGTTTGATTAAAGGTGGTACTTATTGATCTTAATGAAATAAACTCATTAGATTGCAGGTGCATTTTTTGACTTCACATCTAATGTATAAGAACATAGGAAATTTCTTTTATTCTTGTATTTTGATGAGGCATACCTTAGAGTGTTACTTTGTGCAGTCACTCAATGTCTTACTATAGTTGGGCTTGGCCTCATACTGGTCCTAGATAAGCGACATGCATATGTAGAAAAACTAATCATTTCATATATATGTGTGTTTGTTTTTGATAGTTTTAGCATTGATAGTGTGGATTAGATGGCTCTGATAGGGTTTCCACATATTTTATCTAGATTTCCCCCAGGATATCCCATCTTCCTTCTCTGGCAATCTTCTACACACGACAACCCAAATTATTCTTTACATGCTAGCATATCCAATGATGGTATAGGAGAAGGAGTTGTTATATTTCTATGTCATTACACTTCAGGGAAAATCCATTTGGGCCTTGCCGTCAGTCTTTAATGGTCATAACATTTGCAACGATCCCCTAGAGGAATACACCTTAAATGTACTCCATGGCATGATCAAGGATATGGATGATGAATTGTCCTCCCCTCATAATGGATTGGCCACCACTTCACCACAATTTGAAGAGGGTTCGGATCCTTTCAATTCCTAGATCTGACTACAACCCTCACACTCTCAACTAGTCTTTTCACTCGCAGAGGAATCTGAACCGATATCTGATGAGGCTTGGTATGTAGATCTGCCCTAAAAAACTCATGATGAGACCACATGAGTGATTACCCAATTTTCGATCCATGTTCTTGGACATATCTCGATCACGTCGGCCCCCAAAATATAAGTTTTTATTGGAAAATAATTAATAGAGGAGTTAAGGCCTTGTCCTGGAGCGCCTACCCCTCTACTTCTATTCCCCAAACAAAATCCATGATGGGCAGGAGTAAAAAAAACATGCATCAAGAGAAAGGTTGGAAATGTGAACCTGGTGATTGCGGAAGGAGTTAAATTGAATGAGATAGTGAAAATTCAAAGGGAGGTGCTAGTGAGGAGGTTTTCTAGAAAATGTTTATCAACCAATTCACTTCAAAAATGGACAACACAAAATTTTTCAAGGACTGTTGGTTAAGATTATAAAAGTATTTTTCTGGCTAAAGGTTGGTTGGCATGGACGTTTACGTTTGAGGTAGATGTGGAAAAAATCCTATCTGGAAGATGGAGCTATGGTGCACAATCTCTAACATTGAAATGGTGGATAGTGGATTTTTATGCGAATTCTGAGCGATTGAATGTCACACTGGTATGGGTACACCTACCTAGGATTCCAATGATCTTTTGGTCAGAGGAAGTGTTTGGGGAAATTGGGAATATGCTTGGATTCTTCTACGAAGAAAAACCGACCTTTCAAAGTTTAGGATACATGCAAATGGCATGTATGTTAATTGGTTTGAAGCTTTCGGAGGGCTGGAAGATAGCATCACCATACAACACAATGGAACTTTTTTCCAACATGCATTAGACTATGATGGTATCCCCTTTAGATGCACCAGGTTCCATGGATATGGGAATTCTACGAAGGATTGCTCGTGGGAGGAGAAGTGAAGATTTTGGGTTAAGAAGATCATTGTCAGAAAAGAGCAAGGAACCTCAAGCACCTCTCTGGATCTAACACAGTTCCCCTAAGGATTTTCGGGAACCTTCGATAACCCTAGCTGAATCCAAGCTAAGGAAATATATAGAATTGGAAGCCCAATAGAGCCCCTCTTGGATAAAATTTCATGTAAGAAAAATAATTTCTCCCCTCCTGTTATTCCTTCAATTTCTATGGATTTGGATTTATCCCTTGGTTCATCCAAGGCTCAAGTTCCAAGGGATCCATTCACAAATTCCTTCCTCCTAGGTCTTTCTGGTATCTTTGGATCACATATCAATTCTTTGATTCCCCTTTCCTCCTCAAACCTTGTCGTACCCCCCACCTACTTTTCTCCTCCAGTGATATCATTGGTCCTTGATAATTCGTTGATCCCCCCTTCTCTCCCTTGATTCCTTGCACCGAAATACAACCTTTTATCACATACACATCCTCCAAAACCTGAAGTGTTGGGAATATCGGGTGATCTAGGTTATTACGAGGAGAAGGAGCCAAAATCCACTTAAAGAGGGCATAAATCATATATATCTTTAGCACAAAAACAAGCTACCTTCGAAGTCTGAACGGGGGACAAAAATCAATGATAGGGGCCCTTAGAGCATTTTCCCCTGGCACAACGACTAAATGATATTCCTCTCACATAATTGTCGAGGGTTGGGTAATCCCTTAAAAAATTGGGCATCATAAGACTTATAGAGATTCATAACCTTTCCATTTTGATGCTACAAGAAATTATGATGGGTGGAAACAAAACCATAAAATCATTTTCTGCTTAGTTTTTTGATTGGGAGTTCTTGGATTTGGATGCCTGTGGTAAGTCAAATGGGATTCTTACAATTTGGAGGAAAAATTCCTTGCATCTTATCAACTCCTGGGCCATTACTTCCAGTTTGGGCACCTTCTTCCTCTCCCATGATCTTAACATACATTTCCTTTGTCTAAACATTTATGGGCCCTACACAGAGAGGAAGGAATTATGGAACAAATCGTTCTTTCCCCTATGATTAAATCAAATATGGTCCTAATAGGTGGAGAACTGAATTTATCCCCTGCGGCTTGTGAGATTTGGGGTTAGCGACTCACATTGATCCCTTAGCGGATTTCTTCATTCATCGATTGGAGGAAGCAAAGCTTTATGATATTCAACCCCAATATTTTCCCACACAGAGGAGCATGCACTTTGGTGATGCCCATGTTGAAAAAATATTGGACATATTTCTCCTACCTGAAGATTTTCTACAGGAAAATCTCTAAATTTGATAATGGGTAGGCTCAGGGGGAGTTTCTAATCAATGTCCCGTCATTTTGGAGATTTTACCAGGTACAAAAATCTTCCCGACCCCTTCATTTTAAATCTAGGCGGTTGGAGGATAAGACATACATATAGGCCATCAAATCATCTTGGACCCCTTTCAATCCTACATTGTCAAAATATTCCTTTCTTCAATTTCTATCAAATATAAAAAGGGCCAAGGGAGTGTTAGTAGCTTCGAACAAGGAAAGAAGAAAAAAGGAGAACAACTCCTTGCTAGAGATAGAGCATAAATTATAGGAGTGGAAATAAAAAGAGGTAGAAATTCCAATTAATGAATCCCAAAAGGAGAAGTTCAAAAGAGTAGAACATAATAGGAGAAACATTCTCTTAAACAAAGAAAAACAATGGCCTTTGAAGAGCATAGCCTTATGCTTGTAGGTGGGAGACGAGAATACACAATTTTTTCATCATTTCTCCAATGGAATGAAGGCATCAAATACTATCTAGTCCATATACATAATGGATGGTTCAAAAGCAACCTATTTTGAGGAAATCGTGGAGGAAGGAACTATCCATTTCAAAAATTTGTTCAAAGCAAGCCCGGGAGAAACAATTGACACAATTCTCCAGGTTGTTGGCCTCTTCCCCAATTTTATTGATCAAGAAGGAAGTGAAATTTTGATGGAAAAAATAACCAAAGAAGAGTTATGGAGCACATTACAAAGTTTTCATAAGGACAAGATCCCAATATCAGATGGTCTAATTTCTGAATTCTACATGGGATGTTTTGACTTTCTATGTGAGGACCTTTTAAGAGTGGTGAAATACACCAAAAACTCATGACAAATTCTAGTTCCATTCAATGCCACTTTCTTAGCTCTTATCCCAAACATAAAACCTCCAATCTTTCAATCATTTTAGACCTATCTCTCTTTGCAACAAAATTTACAAAATAATTTCAAAATTAATAACAAACATATTGAAAGATATTCTTTCAGAAAACATCTCCTTTGAGCAATTTGTTTTTCTCCAAGGGAGACAAATCCACCATGCTATTGGGAAATATCAAGAAGGTTTACACTCCATCCACATTGGAAAACATAGGGAAATAACTTTTAAGGTGGATTTATCCAAGGCTTTTGACGTAGTTTGATGGATCTACATTAGTCTCCTCTTAATACATCTGGTTTTTGCTCACTCTTTTGTATCTTGGATCCTAAATTGCACCAATAATACCTCATTTTCTATGGTAATAAATGGATCAGACTCCCCCTTCTTCAGAGTGGAATGTGGCATTAGACAAGGATTCCCAATTCCCCCCTTGCTCTTTCTTTTGGTTGTTGAGAGTCTCAACATGTTGATCCACAATGTGGTCACTACATGTCGATTAAAAGGTATTCAAATCAATGCAATTTTTTTCCTTATCACACATGTTATTTTTTAATGCTATACTAATATTTTTGGAAGGGAATACATTCTATATAGATAAGTTAAAGATCATACTGAACACCTTTTGTAAGGCAACATGAATGCTTGTTGACATGGAAAAATCATCTCTGTTCTCCTGGGGCCTGTCAAATAAGGAGAAACAACATATCTCTCAAACCCCGGGCCTACAATTAAATGATATTGGTGATGGAATGAAGTATTTAGTTTTTTCTCTCAAGGAAAACAACTACAAAAGGGGATTGGCTTTGTCTACTTTCCAAAGTAGAAAAATGCATCCATTCCTAGTGAAATCAATGGCTCTCTAGAGTTGGGTGGCTAGTTTTGTTAAAATTAGTATTGGAAGCCATCCCGGTCTATTGGACTTCCCTAGCTTGGGTTCCAAAAGGTATATTAGGAAAAATCAACCAGTTATAATACATATTTTTGTTGTCTGGCTTAGAGGATAAGAATTCTCTGGTACTGGGTTCTTGGAAGCACATCATGGTGCCAAAAAAACTAGGTGGATGGGGGCTAAAATCTATCCATCCTTTCTCAAAATCTCTTGTAGCCAAGAATGTTTGGGTGATAATCGAAGGGTCATGATTATGGACACATGTCATAAAGGAGAATTATTTTCCCTTGGACACGCTCATTGACTGCATACAAAACCACATTTAAACATTTAAAAAACAAATCAATTGTATGGAAAGCTTCAGTCAACACTTTCTCCCTTATTGGAAAGTGGATCATATGGAAATATGGTAATCGAGCCAACATTCTCATCAACAATGATTCATGGGTACGATGAAACAACAAGCACTTATTTCCAGAGCCTCTTATTCAAAGCTTAGATCAAGGTTTTTTTTTTTCCCTCAACCAAATAGTCCAAAGAGACCTACAAACATGTCATTTCCACTAGCTTGGGTGGTTGGAGCTCAGTTTGGATGAGAATCATGCTCCCCAATGGTTGGAATACCTAAACACACTAAATAAATCCCTAATATGTCTGATCAAGAAGATAGATTTATCTGGTCTTTCAACCCAGTGGATATTCAACATTGTTGTATGACATAGGTGAGGCCCCTTCCCCATGGTGGGGGAAAATCCTCTAAAAATTAAAATGCCCCCAAAAACATTTTTTTTTTATGTGGCTTCTCCTACTAAACAAATCTCCCACCTAGGTGAATCTACAAAAGAGGAATTTCGTGGGTCCTGGCATATTCCCCCTATGCAAGCAAGAATGTGAAAACAATCTACATCTCTTCTTAAATTATCCATTCTCATACTCAGTCTAGGGGGGACTTCATCTATCAATAGGGATCATAGTTAGCTGGAGAGGAGAGTCAATAGAAGCAACATTTAAATCTTGGATTGAGAAACCAAATACTGTAAACATCAAATCCCCCCCCTAATTACTATTTGGGAATATGGCTAGCACAAAATCATGCTACCTTTGAAGGAGTTGACCCTTCTTCTACTAGTTGTGCCTTGAACATTCTAGTGATTTTGGAATCTTTTCCACAAATCAAACCTCAGTCCCATCCTCCAATGCTACCAGAGCCAGTTATTCAGAAAAATCTCCCCTGGGCCTTCTTTGATGGTGCTGCACATGGATCACCAACCAAAGGGGAAGTCAGGGACATTATTTATCTTGTAGAGGACTCTCCATATATTTCTTGGATAGTTTGGGCAATGCTTAAAAAAACCTTAGTGAATTCATGTCATTAAAACTGCTACTATTGTTGGTCAAAGAAAAAGGAATCTCACAATTAAATATATATGGGGACTCCTTATTTTTTGTAAACTGCATGAACGGATCCCACTCTCTTCACAACTGGACACTAAAACCATTGTTTGAAGATTCCAAAAGATCACTCTCTTTTTTCTCCCACATTTCATTTACACATGTCTACAGGACCTGGAATGAGGAAACAAACCAAATCTCCAAAGGTAGACTGGAACTAGACCAAGATGCATGGAAAGTTTGGGAAAAGGGATCGTAAGGATCCTCATGATTTTTCCACAACACTTAGATCTATGTCTAATTAGTTATTTCACCACCGGTTTATGAAATTAAGATTATCTATATTAGATAATTCTTGACTATATCGAACACTCTTTTTGTAGAACTATTCCAAAGACAAAAATGGTTGTTTTCAGCTGCACAATTTACGTTTCAAGACTAATTTTTTGGACCTTGACTTTTTGTATATATTAACCTATAAGTTAGAGCATTTTTGGAGCTCATAGCCACTGAAATGCCAAGGACATCTATTGATAAAATTTTGTCCATATATGAATAAAATTACTTGCTTTTTTTCACTAAGATACACACACATTACAAACTTCATTTTTTTCATTTTGGTTTATATAGATAATTATACTTATGAACCTCAACTTTTTCCATTTTCATTTTTAACATTATACATACTAGTAGACATGACACATTTTATCCGTACTAAGTTGTAGAGTGCACATCACCTCTTTTATATATTGAAACCAAATTTATAAAATGATGTGTTTGATTTTGAAACTAGTATAATGTGCATGAACACATGAGGAAAATGTTACACAAACTTATAAAGCTATACTTATGAATCCTTATAACACATCATATATACACATACAAATTCGTACATAAAAATAAATATAACAAAATGGGATCCATTGTTGCACTCGGCCATAGGAAGCTAAATAACAAGATGTATTTAAATTTAAAATTTATCATTAGACCATTCCTAATTAAGTATAAACTCCATAGGAATCGAGTGTAATATTCCAAATCTGGCTAGTCTAGGAAATACTGCTATTCTGATATGTCTGGTGTGTGATCTGATACTTTGGGGGTTTATGGATGCGTTTAAGCTGCGGGTTTCTACATGCTTGTTGTTTTTCGCATGTGTGTAGATAATTAATTGTTTACAACATATAAATGAATATACAGACAGTAAATGAGAGAAAAGACTACAAACCATATATTATTATATTTTTGCAGTTTACAATGCTGTATGCGGCTGAATAAAATAAATCACTCGGCTAGATCAATGACAAAAGGATCTTAGCTGGAATACAATAAGAAAGCTAAAAAAGTAATAACCGGTACTAGAAGAATGCCGCAAAATCAATGGATGAGCTGTAAGATCTGCTGGAATCTACGTCAACTCATACGACAGCTGATGCAAGATTGGAAATTTCGCTCATTGTGGCTAAACTGCTTGGATCTGCCTGGAAATTGTCCCAAACAATGCACCCTACTCTCTCACTTAGTCCTGGTGATTGACATGATGAAAATCGACCCTCTGTTGATTTGTCTGGACCCCAGATGGATCCCCTTGGGAAAATGCACCCCCTCTGATGCTGGAAACTGTGCCCTAGTGATTCCCCCATTGGAATCGGCTGATAAGGGTCTCAAACTGAGCGCCCTATGCTTCTGTGAAATTGGTCAGAAGGATTTCCTTGGATCTGATCTGATGATCACTCAGGAATCACAAATGTGTCCTCCCCAACTGCCACACCCTCAATGGCTAGATAATGCACCCAAGATGATTTCTCCGTTGAAATTTGATGAGAAACTAGGAAATAGATGTGCCTTGCCCTCCTCTCAATTGGTTTGGAAGGGAATACATGTATATCATTCTTCCTGTCTGTCTGAGGGTGATAGATGGTGTTGGGTGTCAACTCTATCCCCACCAATATAAACAACTCCCTCCAGATTGTACCAATAAACTGACTGTCCCTATCATTGGCGATGTTCCTTGGAAAACCATGGAGCTTGAAGACCTCCCTGAAGAATAACTCGACCACCTACAATGCGTTGTAATATGTTGGTATGGCATAGAAATGATCAAATTTGGTCAATCTGTTTACCACCACATAGATGCAGTCATGACCCTGAACCTTGGGTAGGCCTATGATGAAGTCCATCGATATGCTCTCCCATTTCTGCTCCAGAATGGGAAGTGGCTGAAGTAGTCTTGTTGGAAGCGTATGCTTTGACTTGTTCTGCTAACAAGTCACACACTCGCTGATGTACCTCATAACATCCTTCTTGAGGCCCTTCCATGAGAACCTCTCTCTGATCTGCCTGTAGGTTTTGAAAAACCCTTGATGGCCTGCCAATGGTGAATCACGAATTGCTGCTAGGATCTTCTTTTTGAGCCCTGAACCTATCACTAAGTAGACTATGTCCTTGTAGAATATGACATCGTCAATGAACCTGTACTTGTCATCCTGGACCTATCCATCCAAAACCTCGCAAGTGAACTTGTTCTTGGAATATTCCACTTACAAGTGGGATTTCCAATCCACTGAAACCTCCATCAAAGAACATGCCACAGGTCTCCTAGACAATGCATCAACCACAATGTTCTTCTTCCCCTTGACATACTCTATGTCGAAATTGAAGGCATGAACCTTCGTCACCCATTTTTGTTGGTACTCACAGAGATCCTTCGACTCAAGGAAATACTTTAAGTTGTTGTGATCTGTTTTGACCATGAATTTTCTACCCACCAAATATTGTCTGAATTTGGTCAAGGCATGCATGATTTCCAAAATTTCCTTTCCATAAATAGAGTACAACCTCTCGGGTTGACTGAGCTTCCTGCTCTTGAACACAATGGGATATCCTCCCTGTATCAAAACTTCCCTGATACCCATGTCAGATGCATCACACTCCAATACAAACGGTAAAGTGAAGTCTGGTAATGCTAGCACTGGACATGTGCCCATGACTTCCTTCATGTGATGAAAAGATTTTTGTGACTCATTGGTCCAGATGAAATCACCATGTCTGGTGATATTTGTAAGTGGTTCTCCAAGCTGAGAAAAACCTCTGACAAATCACCTATAATAGTTGCATAGCCCAAAGAAGCTCCTCAACTCTGTCACATTCCTGGGTGTTGGCCAATCCAGAATGGCCCTGATCTTATCCTGGAGCACTTGAACGCCCCGTGCATTGATAATGTGGCCCAATTAAAGTAGTTCTATCATACCAGACTCACACTTGGACTCTTTGGAATATAGCGACCGTGTCTCCATGATGGTCAGTACCTCATTCAAGTGCCTCATATTCTCCTTCCATGTCTTTTTGTAGACCAAGATGTTGTCGAAGAAAACCAAGATTGATTTACTCAACTGATCCCTGAATATATGGTTCATGCAAGAATGAAATGTAGCTGGTGCATTGTTTAGCCCAAATGGCATAACTAGGAACTCAAAATGACCAAAGTGGCATCTGGATGTCGTCTTCTCTATGTCCTACTCTCATATGTTGATCTGATGATATCCGGAGCGTAGATCAATCTTTGAGAAGAAAACTTCCCCATGTAGTTTATCCATCAACTCATTGATGTGAGGGATAGGATACTTGTTTTTGATGTTTTTCTTGTTCAAGGCCCGGTAATCGATGTACATCCTCATGGTACCATCCTTCTTCAGAACTAAGACAACTGAAGAAGCGAATGGACTGCTGCTAGGTCTGATGTGTCCCATTGCTAGCAATTCCTTAGTTTCTTTCTCTATCTCATCCTTGAACCTCCTAGGATGACGATAGGGTGGTGTGATCATTGGTTTGGACCCCTCCTCCAACTCAATGGTGTGCGTAAACCCCCTGTCAGGTGGTCTCCCTGGTGGAATCGAAACAAAAAATTGTTGATGCTGTCCCAACAAGTTCCTAATCTTTGTCTGATACTGTTGTTGAACCTATGAATCCCTTTTCATAGTGATCAAGCATTCTACGACATATTCTACCTCCCCATGCCTAAATATCCTCTCCATCCTCTTGGACGAAACTGTCCTCGGTGCCCCTGTCGACATTCCCCTCAGAAAAATCCTCTTCCGGTCACTATCTCTGAACCCCATCTCCAAGGATTGGTAGTTGGTGGTGATTTTTCCCAATGTGATCAACCACTAGACTCTCAAAACCACATTTGTGTCAGATAGGTCAACTACATAAAATGTGTCTCTCACGGTGTAGTTACCTAAATTTATCTCCAAGTCAGAAACTCTGTCCAGACACTCCACTGTATGGTCATCTTCTAGTGCAACATCAAACCCCTCAAACTTGTCTATATGAAGTTCCTGCCTCGATACTAATGAAGCATCAATGAATTTGTGGGTGGCCCCACCATCTATTAGGGAAATTTCCTGTTGTCCCTGAATAGTCCCTATAATCCAGAGGGTGTCATACCTAGAAACACTAGAAAGGGTTGCTATGACTCCTCCCTTTGTTGGTTTCCATATGTTAGCCTGCTTAGGAGGCTATCTTACTACTGGTGGGTCGGTCCCTATCAGTGTTGGTGGTCTACAGGGAGGTTGCTCCTCTGCCTATGATGTCTCCTCATTTGAGCAAGTGGATCCACTATCCTACTCCTCCTCCTCACTATACACATTGCCTGCTGCCACCTGAATATAATGGATCTCTCCCTTTCCCATGCACCTATGGCCTGGGACCCAAGGGTACTTGTAGATGAAGAAGATATTATTCCTCATAATCTCTCACCTCGTCTCATCATCCAACTTCTCCTTTCTCTTCCACTCTCTCTGGAATGGTTTACTGTCTTTCTCTCTTTGTGGTATGAAGGGTTTGGAAAAGGGTTTAGTCTTTGTTGCTGAGTCTACCAAATCTTGAGTGTGTAAGATGGCATCTTGCAAAGTGTGAGGCCTATATGCCTTTACCCATCCTCTCAAAGGTTATTTGAGCCCATCTATAAATAACATAATCAACTTGGGCTATGAGATATTTGTCACTTCCACTGCTACCCGCTGAAACTTTGTGATGAATGCCTCTGCTGTGCCAATTTGTCTCAACTGGGCTAAATCCCTAAAGTGGATCTTTGGATCCCTCCTATCAAACCTGTCCACGAGTCTCTCTGTGAACTCCCTGTAAGAAGTGATGTGACTGTGGCCCAATTTCACCAGTCCATGATGCCACCACTCATGTTCCTCACCCTCCAAGTGTAGGGTAGTGAAACTGATGGCCTCTATCTCGGTCATCTGGTTGAGCTTGTAGTACGTGTCTAGATTTTGTACCCAAGCTCTGGCAGTGCATTTGGACAATTCATCAAAATAAGGTATGGTGAGTTTACCAACTTTTCGGATGAAATCTAGGTTATGCCCCTATTGTTGCTGTTGTCCTCCTCTCTGAGGCTCTCTAGGACAGTTCCTGAGTCTGAGTCCACAATACTCGACCAGGGTAATGTCCTGATGGAAGTCACGGTGCAATGTTTCATACTCCCTCCCGTACTCTGCAATATCCTCTACCTAAGTGGGCGACCTTTGTGCTATCGATTGTTGTGCTGCTATTGGGAGTGCCCTATGGAAACTAGGGAACAATGGCGTCAGAATCCTACTCGAAGAGGTGTATGTGCGAGTAAGTGACATGGGTCTACTACTTTCCCATGAGTTCCCCTGTGCTACATGTGGGGCTTGTGTGCCCTGGGTGCCCACTATAGCCAATCTATCAACCATTTTCGCCTAAGACTGAGTCATGGCCTGCTGACTGACTACCAGATTGTTGAGTACCTACATGAAGGATACCTCTGGTTCCATGGGGGCCTTGCCACCGCTCTCTAGTCTCTCATATCTGTCTCCCAACATCCTCTCTGCCTCACTCTCTGCCTCATGCTCTGCCCTTCTCTTTACTTCCCTGTGTGCCTCTTCCTCTTCCTCTGAACTGGGAGGAAAAGGGGGAAGATATGGTCTAGGTCTCGTCTCCCTACGTCGGTTGAATTAATGTATTTTTCACCTACGTAATCATGACCCTTTGGGTCACCTACTGAACTCACCATCTTTAGTCACAGGCTGAGAGGACTAAAGCTTTGATACTACTATAATATCCCAGATCCAACTAGTCTAGGAATGTTGCTAATCTGATATGTCTGGTGTGTGATCTGATACTTTGGGGGTTTTTGGATGCATTTAATATGTGGGTTTCTACATGCTTGGTCTTTTTCGCATGTGTGTGTAGATAATTAATTGTTTACAAGATATAAATGAGCATACAGATAGTAAATGATACAAAAGACTACAAACCATATATTATGATATTTCTGCGGTTTACAATGTCGTATGTGGTTGAATAAAATAAATCACTCGGCTAGATCAATGAAAAAGGATCTTAACCAGAATACAATAAGCAAACTAAAACAATAATACTTGGTACTAGAAGAATGTTGCAAAATCAATGGATGAGCTGTAAGATCTGCTGCAAGCTACAACAACTCATACGACAACTGCTGCAAGACTGGAAAGTTCGCCCTAGTGGATAAACTCCTCATATCTGCCTAGAAATTGTCCCAAACAGTGCGTCCGACTCTCTCACTAAGTCTTGGTGACTGGCATGCTGAAAATTGGCCCTCTTCTGATCTGTCTAGATCCTGGATGGATCCCCTTAAGGAAATGTGCCCCCTCTGCTACTGGACACTATGCCCTAGTGATTCCCCAGTTGGAATCGACTGATAAGAGTCTCAAACTGAGTGCCCTAGGATCTTATGAAATGGGTCAGAAGGATTTCCCTGGATATGATGTGATGATCACTCGGGAATCCCAAATGTGTCCTCCCCAACTGTCGCAACCTCAATAGATGGATAATGCGCCCAAGGTGATTTCTCCATCAGAATTTGACGAAAAACTAGGCAATAGATGCGCCTTTCCCTCCTCTCAATTGGGTCGGAAGGGAATACCTGTATTCTCCCGAGATAGGACAAGTCGACTCACTAAGTCTCCTTAGAAGCTGTGCCCTCACCCTGAATAAGTGCACCCTTGCTGCTACAACCTATATAACTGCTACTAAAGATCAATGGAAGATCTATGTGATCTCCTCGGTGACTAAGGTGTGTCTCTCAACACCAAAATCAACCACTGGGTGTATTCCTCCTAGAATCCATAGAGCTCTCTCTCCTAAGATGCGCCTCTCTCCTCAATGTCAAGTAAAATTCTCCATCATGATGAATTAGCTCGCTTTACCCTTTCTTTATAGCTTCCCAAAACCCTAATTCATTGTTGACGTATTTTTAGCTTATTTGTTCTATTTTTAGCTCACTTTGACTTTAAAACGCTTTTAGTCACTTTTAGCTCAATGTCACTTTCGAATTATAACACCCTCGACTGAAGTAACCTCTAGTAACCATGTTTACCCCTATATAGCCTTGACTACAATCTAACGGAACTGTTTAGACCATTAAGCCTCCTCTATGAAGCTCCTATTTGGAAAGAAACATTACATCCACATACAACTTTGAAAATGATTATAAAATTTGTATTATGAATATACATTTGATTTATCATAATAATGTGCAAGTATATATATAATTTGATTATAGTATGACTAGTGGCTCCAAATGCACACAGATTCATTTCTTATCAGTGCTTTCACTCATAATAAATATGCACATCAATACTTTTGGTTTGTTAATACATTAAAGATGTGTTTGAAAAATACATATGTGAGAGGGTAATCTTAATCTTTAGTTTTATAGCAATATGGGATCTTTATACTAAAGTCAAAGAATAAATAAAACTTATAATTTGTTTTTAAATTCTTGTTAAAGTAAAGGGGTCGAATCTAAGAATGATTTGTCAAAAAATTTAAAGATGAAAAAAAATACAGATGTGATAGTGTAATCTTAATCTATGGGATCCTTATAATAAAGTCAAAGAATCACTAAAAGTTATAATTTGTTTTTAAATTCTGGTTAATGTAAAAGGACGAATCTAACAATAATTTGTCAAAAAATTTAAAGATGAAAAATTTGGGTTCCATGTGATCTGGTTTTTGGACGAGCAGATTTCCTTGCAAAGAATATGAGTATTAATATATGAAATAAAATTCAAATATATAGATATTATATTATTTTAATAGAGGGTTTACAAGGTATGATATTAAAATTGCTAATTTAAAATCAAAATAAAAAAAATAAAGAAAAATGTAATAACAATAAAATAAAAATAAAAATAAAAAAGTGTAATCATATAATAACATTAATAAAAATATAAATGTAATAAATCAATTTTTTTTTGAGAATGTTTTAATAATAATAATAATAATCTATTTTTAAGGTTACGATTAAGCCACATCAAATTGGTGTATGAGACCCCTTGTTTGTGGGACAAGGGATCTCCCTCCACTCAACTATTTCACTGATAAAGTCTATGGAGGTATACATACCCTATCCCCCTTTAGAATGTTTTAATAATATTTAATTAAAAAATCATATGTGTGTGTGTGTGTGTGTGTGTGTGATTTTTTTTTTTTAATTACTTAATATCACTTTATGTGTTTAAAATATTTTCTATGACATTTATTTTTGTTGAATAACAATTTTTTTTTTATATAATTTTAACAATTATTGATAATAATTTTGTTATATCAATATAGATTCATCTTAAATATGAATCTATTATCGAGAGGGATTCAATTTCTGAAGGTGTAATTTTATTATTATTATTTCATTTTATTGTTTTTTTAATTGAATAGACTTTAGAGTAAATGTAATTGTTTTTTAATTAAACTAACTTTAATTTATTTTTAATGTAGTGAAATCTAATATAACATAACCTAAAGCCTCAACATCTCCCCAATACTAAATTATAAAGCACCTCACTAGATACAATAATTTTAACAATTATCAAATAACAATTTTATTATATAATTTTAACAATTATCAAATAACAATTTTATTATATAATTTTAATAATTATCAAATAACAATTTTATTATATAATTTTAATAATGATCTATTAATATAGTTAGTTATTAATCTATATTATATGTTAATTTTTTATTTAAATATAAAACTAAAAACTAAAAAATCAATTTACATTCTTTTTATTTAAGTAATATATTTTTTAACCTTTAAAAATTAAACAAACATCAAACCGTGTGTTCACGAATTACTTTTTTATTTAAATATAAAATTAAAAAACAAAAAGTTAATTTACATTCTTTTTATTTAAATAATATATTTTTTAACCTTTAAAAAGATAAACAAACATGAAACATGAAACCATGTGTTCATGCATTATCTATTAGTATATATTATGTCCATCTTATATGATGTATACTGGATATTGCATATTAACACACTATAATTTTCTAAATCTTGGTACAATATAACATCACTCCACTATTTTCTAGGTGTGGCTAGTGTCATATTTTTGTCTGTAATGTCATGTTTTCCACTCCATTCATGGGTGCTTTTTATGCAAGGAACATCCTCACTACTCTTAGTGGATAAAACTATTTTCTTAATGCATGTTTCCATTTAGGCATTTTTTAAGCTAGTTTTTTATATTATGTTTTATATTACCCTCTATAAGTTAAGATCAAAATGCATATTATAAGTTTTGTAAGTTTTGATGTTGGAGCTGCTAATAATAGAATATCAAAATACATATTATAAGTTTTGATGTTGGAGCTGTAAATAATAGAAACCAATTCCAGGGTTAAAATGTTTGTAAAAGTTTGTCCGGTGGGCTAAAATTAATAGCCATAATACTATTATACTGTTTATTGAACAAGTTTGGATAAAAAATAAACACATAATTATAATTAGACCATTGCCTAGGCACCTTGCCCCTTTCGCGAGGCATGTTGCTTGGAAGAAGAAAACTCAACACATAGTCAATTTTCAGCCAGATGAAGCTTGCGACTTGAATCCAAGAGACAAAAATAAAATCACAACCCTTCCTTCTTTCGAAATTTGATTGCAATGGTTGTGTGAAGCATCTATGAGTTTTTAAAGTGCCCCACACTTTGTCCTGGGCAATGAGTGTAACCTTAACTGCTTCATAAAGGCCATTCAAAGGAGTAGTACCAGACTTAACTAATTGAGCCTCCATCATACCTCGAGAGATTAAATTTAGCATGAGACATTCACCCCTGTGATATAAATTTGTGTCACCTACCTACCTTGGAAGGTACGCAGAGAGCATGGTGGATGAACTTAGGGCCATTTGGCTTTCTGGCATGCTTAACATTCTAACACCCCATCCAGGGGTATGCCTTCCGACTGGACCATCTCTATACATTTTCTTGAGTAAGGGAGGGACATGCATTTGGATTTCCTCATTAGCGAGGTCCTACTCCCGACAATTAATCCCTACATTTTCCAATTTGTCCATGATATTATTTTCCTCTCGCCTAGCATGAGAGGGATGAGGAATAGGTGAGGCAAAAACAATGATTTGAGGAGCTCAAGATGATTGAGGAGTCTCAAGATGGCTGAGAGCTTTGCCGTATTTGAGCCATTCAAAAGCTTTGAGAACAAGGAGATGATGATCTGTGAATCCCCTTCCACAATGAGTTGTTGATAACCGACATGAGAGACCATTTGTATACCTCTGAGAAGGCCCCAGAGCTCTTCCAATTGATTAGAGTCATGACCTAGACTTCCCGCAAGAATATTACAAATGTTCCCATTATCCTCCCTGAAAGCAACACCAAAACCCGCTGGACCCGTATTCCCTTTCGAAGCACCATCAAAATTAATTCTAAGAAAACCCAAAGGGGGACTTTGGCAAGAAACAAGACTAATACTAGATGGGGGATAACTAAGGTTAAAGGCATGCACCTCAATTATAAAGAATGGATTTCTCATTAGGTTCACATGCCAAATCATCCTCTGACCATTGTTGATATCTAATGGTTTCTTGATTGCTTTCACAGATCTTGGTCCAAATAAGAGATTCAAAAGATTGCTTTGAGTGGAAAATTATTCGATTCCTCTCCTTCCATATCTGCCAAACCACAAAACAAGGGAGTAATTGCTATATTCTATTCAGAATTGGATTTTTGAACGCTGATGGACTCCATCTTTCCATAGTAGTTATGATATTATCATGATGCTTGTCTGTTGTTCGCATTGCCTGGGCGACTTGGTCCCATATGAGGGAACTGAAAAGGATTTGATTAAGGAGACTTTCCATGGTTTCCTCTTGTTGGGAGCAAAGAGGGCATGCTGAGGGGCCGATAAATCCACATTTTCTGAGATTATCCCAGGCGATAATATGATTTTGGATA
Organism: Picea engelmannii; assembly: GCA_009831015.1. Taxonomy (NCBI): domain Eukaryota; kingdom Viridiplantae; phylum Streptophyta; class Pinopsida; order Pinales; family Pinaceae; genus Picea; species Picea engelmannii. The sequence continues at coordinate 241,916 of ML801519.1, read as the reverse complement.
AGTAAGTAGAAGAAGATACTTACTTTTGTCCATAAGTTTGTCTTCGAGATGATGTGCCATATATTCTCTTTGGGTTGAAGATGAAATTGAGCTTTGAGGGTATAAGCTTCTTGGATTGAAAAGGTACCTTTAGAGGAATATCCCCAACTCAAAATATCTGGTCCATGCCGAATGTAGATTTTCCTTATTGCTACCTCATCCTGCCATGGACCCAAGTTACAATGCATTTTCATATGAAGATCTATGTGTGTGATATTCCATTCTCACCAGGAATGACGGGGAGTAGAATGCTTCCAAAAGTCCGCTACCCATAGGATATCATTATTTTTCATAAGAGTGTGGATATCCTACATATTTTCATTTTGCCGAAGAGGCTGCATTTGCTGCCATGAATTTGACCAAAAAAAATCCTCCTAACCATTGCAGAGTTCCCAGAAAGCATGTTCTTGGACTAGAGTGTGATTCTTCCATGTAACATTCCATATTAGGGATCTGTTGAGCTGGGAATTCCACCTGATGAGTTTTTCTTATTCTATATTTGGAGTGTACTTATTTCTCTAGAAGTGAGCCCAAAGGTCCTGTGTATACTTTAACCATCACCACCATACCTTTGCTCTCATAATTTGGTTCAATACGTAGGGGTCCGGCAGTCCTAACCCACCTGAAAGCTTTGGCTTGCATAGAGTTTCCCATCTTACCAAGGCCCACTTTCATCCTTCATTATTTCCTTGCCAAAGGAACATTCTTTGAATATTATAGATGGTATTGAGAATTGTTTTCAGGGAAGCCGGTGCCGAGAAAAGGTAGACATAAATATCTTGAAGCACTGATTGAGGAGCACTAGACATCCAACCAGATTGAGAGAGAGAAAGGTACATGAGTTAAGATGATGATTCAAGGAGTTGATGAGGGATTCCCAAGAGCTATTACAGAGAGAATGATCAATAAGGGGGATGCTTAGATATTTGGAAGGAAGGGAGCTTCGAGAGAAGCCAAGAAGATGAATGATGTGGTTCCATACAACAACATGGGTGTTCAAGAAGAAGATTTGGGATTTATCAATATTGATAGAAGTTCTCAAGGATTCACTAAAGTCATTTAGGATTCTATGGATTTTGAGGGATTCCCTAGGTGTGGGTAACGCCATCTTCAGTGTCATCCACAAATTGGCTGTGAGAAACAATTGGTTGTATGCCATGTAGAGGAAAAACTTGAAGAGATCCATCTGCGATGGAGGCATTTATGTACCGACTTAAGCCTTCAACCATGACGACGAAAAGAAAAGGGGAGAGAGGGTCCCCTTGGCGGATTCCTCTAGAAGGAGAAAAAGTCTTGGTAGGGAATCCATTGACTAAGATAGAAAATAAAGTTGAGGAGGTAAGGTTAAGAACCGAATTAACCCAATCATTGCAAAATCCAAAAGCTAAAAGAAGAGACTTCATATACTGTCAGTTGAGCTTATCAAAGGATTTTGAGAGGTCTAACTTGATGATCATCCCAGGGTTTCAAGAGGATTTCAAGGAGTGTATTACCTCATGATCTAGGATTACACTATCCAATATCTGATGCCCTTCTAGAAATCCATCCGGTCCAGGGGATTTCCTAGCTAGAATTTCCTTAATCGCCTGATCAACCTCCCCAATTGAGATTTGTATAAGAAGTGCCGCATTCTACTCCCTTGTTATCAACGAGGGTATGTGTTGAGTTATTTTTCCTATTGCGGAGGATCTGTTTGGACAAGGTTTTGTTACAAGTTCCTTATAAAAATTGATAAGTTCCCGCTCCATGCCTCCATGGTCCATTATCTGCTATCCCTAATCATTCTCCAACATTGTGATCTAGTTTACATGTTGTTTGTGGACCATAGTCTATAGATGAATTTATAATTCTTCTCTCCCTCCTTAAGACATTGCACTCTGGATTTTTGGGGCCAGAGGATCTCCTCCTGTGCATATTGTTCGCCCAATTGTTGTTTCATATGTTGTTCTTCATATTGAAGAGATTCAATGCTACCTTGAGTTATGTGTTATCTCTGTATTTCTTTCATGCACTGTTCCAAAGATTTTTGGGCTTGAAAGATGTTGCCAAAATATTTTTTGTTCCATTCCCTTAGGTTCTGTTTGAAAATATTGAGGTTCCATGAGATATCGCTGCATCAACCCACCATGTATGGACATTTTCTTGAAAATATTGAATAGAAATCCAATTTTTTTCAAAACTGAATGGCTTACTTCGTGGGGAGCTAAGAAGATCAACCCATAATTGAATTGGTAGTGGCCAGACCCGTATCTTGGTAGGATACTAGCTTCCATAAGAAGACTCTCCAACATCAGTGATTCTGAGATGATGATCCTATCAAGCTTGCAAGCAACTTGATCAGAGCCAGAACGTCGGTTCGACCAGGTATGTATTCCATTGATGGTTTCCATGTCTACCAAATGGAGGGAATCAATTACCTTATGAAAACCTTCACTATCATTGTCCAATCTTTATTGATAGGCACATTATACTCTAATGAAGACGTATACACATTTTTTGTTTTTAATGTTTTGTTTGATATTTATTGATTTGATTTTCCATATGTGTTTCTATTTATTGTATTGATAGGTGTATTATATACTAATAAGTGTATTATACTTTAGTATAAGGAAGATGTATCATGAGAAAGTTTGGGAGTGTAACTATTTTGTTAGGGTAACTTTTCACGTTAAATAAATAATATAATTTAATAATAATTAGCTTTTTATTCTAATTTTATATTTATTAACTAGCATACTTTTAAAGTGGGAAAGGAAACATCAAAGTGAATCAGGGTGGTTATGTTATTTAAAAATTAGGGTATTTTGGCTTTGGATGGAAAATGAATACTTTAAAAGGTATTCTAGTAGGGGTAAACATGACTGGACATATGATGGGAAGATGTGATATCAGAGGTCTTGAAATACCCACTCATCACTAAATCAATCTTAATTGGCGTTTCCAATCTCCAAAGGACTATTGGAATATAAATAAATGAAGGGTTGTAGTTATGTATCAAAGTATTTTCATTGGTCGTTGGTACAATTCAGTTAGAGGCTGGAAACCACTAGTTCATATGAGATCCATAATCATTTATGAGATGTTACTCTTGTGTCACCACCCCATCCCACAATGGAAACATCTTAGGGTCCAATGGTCACTTCCCTAGAAAACTAACAATGAATATCTCACAATCCCACTTCAAAGCACTCTTGAAAATTTTGGGATTGCTTGTTTAGGATTGTAAACTTTAGTCAATAACATAGCATGCAATGTAAAGGCCCTTGGATTGCACTGCAATTGTTGGGTCATTTCACACATGCACACATCCTTCTTAACTCTGGGGGGTTAATACCTAAGGTTCGTCCATAGTGGACCAACAAAACCCCCAAAACATGGACATATCAATCTTCAACCAAGGTTGAATAAGGTCTCACCTGAGATGCTATGAGGATCACATAAACCATATGGTATGATATTGGGGATGAAAGGATAAACACACAAAGATCCATCCAGGTTGACATTCATATAATGCATTACAATTTACTTAACAGATGACAAAACATAATGGAAGCAACACATTCATTTAGACACATAATTGATGTAATGCCCCATATTTTGACCTTCGGTAGT
>ML801519.1:215050-228518 GCA_009831015.1 Picea engelmannii | reverse complement strand
ATCATGTTATTAGATTTATCATTGAGCAAATGTAGAATAATTGTGTAAATGAAAATGGAATTATGCTAAAATGAAGTTGTTATTGTGTATGTATTTAAATAAATGATTATTTGCTTAGCATCTTGTACTTGGGTGCTACAATTGACACATCATAGGTTCATAATCAGTGCAAATTTATTATCGTCCTCATTCCATCAGTCACAAGCATACATCAAGAAAATCATATATTGACAACAACATGGTCTTATATTCCCTCAAATAATTCCCTAGATTTACAATACATCATGCCATGCACATCCTTACAGACTTTCACATATGACAGAATCAAACTTATAACCAAAGACATTATAATACTAAATAGGCTCAGAGCGATCCAATGGACTAGCCCTCGAACAATGGACAACTAGCAGTAACCCAATGAATCAACCCTTTCCTTGTCTTCCTTTCTTTCTTTTGTATCCTTCTTGGCTCCAATGCTCTGTCTCTTTCAATTTTTCTCCACTCACTCTACTGACTAACAATCTCACACGCTTCTGTCACCTACCTGCATTACACATAACTTTTCTGGAATCATAGCAATCTTAAATACCTTTCCGGCTCATCTCATTTCTACTCCACGTTCCCTTGTGCCACTGGCAGTAATCATTTGGGGAGATTTCCCGAATATTCTTTTCTTGATTCCAACGTCAGTCTTCTTGATTTTCAGCGTGCATTGGCAGAACTGGACTGGGTGTGCATTAAAAAATCTTGTCAAAACTTGATCTGATGTGCGCTTCTTGTCACTCCTCGTGCATCTGCTTTGGTGCATGAAAAACTGAATGAGCGTGCAGTGTTAGATTTTTAGCTTCGGAGGTACTCCACATGTTTTGTCTTGTATGCAGATGTTACCTTATATTTACACTACCAATCACTTAACTTTGTAATGAGTTTTTATAAAGTTGTTTTAAGTGGTTCTTTTATTAAAGTGACTTTTTAATAAAGTGTACCTTCTAATTTTAAAGTGACTTTATTTCATAAAGCACTTATGTAATAACGTGAAATCACTTTAATATTTCAAGTGATTCATTTTGGAGGGAATGGATCATGACCCTTGATCTTGAAAAATGCAAGATCTAATCTTGGCCTTTGGATTTAGGATTGGGGAAGGTGAAAATACACTTTGGAGGGAAAATGTCATTTTCAGATTTATAAAATAATGCATTGGGTAGTGTGCAAGACACATTGAGAGGAGGAGCAAGAGAGATTTTATGAGTAAGCTTGAGAGAGGAAAGTGAGTAGCAAAGAGGGCACATTTTCCAAGGGATCTAGGGCACAAATCCCAAGGAAAGATTTTATGTTTTGTGGCTGAGTTATTTTTCTGCTGTTAAAGAGGTTATACTATACGGATCTGTACAGTCCGTACAATAGGTTGGGAGGGCATGGAAATTGAGGCATCTTGCTGCACAGATTTCGAGGCTATTTTGTGTTGTTGGGCCATACATAACAATTCGTACAACAAATTGTTGGCTTTTTTTTCGAGGAGCTGCCATTTCTAGGAGGGCCGAACAAGAGTACAAACTTGGCACAAAAATCGAGGCAGATTTTGGTGGGACTGTCTGGGTGCTGTAAGTGATTTATCTTGTTTGGAAATGTGATTTTGCTGCTGTAATATACTTTCCTGAAGCTAAATAATAAGATCTCTCTCTCTCTCTCTCTCTCTCTCTCTCTCTCTCTCTCTCTCTCGTTGGGTTTCCCCACATTGGGGTTTTCCCTGGATTTTGCCTAAATTTCTAAGTTTTATGTGTTTCTGTCCATTGTGTTTATTTCTGTTGCTATTTTGCTTAGCAATGTGTATTTATGCTTATGGTAATTTCTGAATGTGGGTTTAAAGCATTTATGAAGTTTATGAAGACAATTATCTCTAGGTTTCTAAGTGTTTGACAAAAATTTCAGTTTGTTGATTTTTGTCATTAAAATCTACATGCACAACTTTGTTTGTGTGTGAGCATGATATTTACCCAAACTTTGGGTGCCAACAAGACCCCACCACTATTCTTTGGCTCTTCCTCGAGACAACTATCTCAAAGAAGAATTATTGAGATAGTTGAGTAAGAGAAAATCATCATTGACACACCAAAGCATCAAACCAAGATGTGGTTGTAACTAGGTTTGAGTAAGAGAAAATCATCTATCCAGGATGTAGTTGCAACTCGACACAGGTTTTGGAATGAGTTGAGCAGGCCCCAAGGTAAGCGATGGCTGTGGAATTCATTTGGATAAATGATCGATTCTTTCCCTTAATAGTGTATTTGGCAATGAAGGAGGGATATGTTTAAATCGCATCATCCAAACACCAACCTACCAACTAAACTTAAGCGAATTTTCTAGAACTTCATCCAATTATTTGTGGACCTACAATAAGTAGGTCCGAGGAAGAGTTCCATCAAGAGAGAGAATCATCCTTTGATTGTATTTTCTTTTTGTCAATATAATACGTAATATTAGGACCTCCTAACTTGGTGGAATGGAGAGCCCACAACCTTGGGCTCTCTCCTTCAACAAAGGTGATTATCCATGGAGACATACAAACCAACTTCGATATTAGGGAGCTGGAGGAATAACATAGATTCAAAGAGCAATTGAAGGAAATTTGAGGATTGAGGCAGTATCTTGCTGGAGAATAAGAGAGTGGGGCATCTTCCTAACAACTAATGGAGAAATTTCAATCTTCATGAAAACTAGATTGTGGGTTCTCAGGCTGCCTGACTAAAATGGGAATTGCACATCCTAGAATGTCTATGATGTTGGGCCATGATAGGGGACCTAAACTGAAGGATGGTAAGACCAGTGGAAAGTGGAAATATAACAATGGGTTGTGAGAATGCAGAGATGTGGGAAATGAGCAGGGGTGAGAGAAAATGGGATGTGGATAATTTCTCCAATGAATCCATGGACGAAGTGGATATATATAGAATGGAAAATGGCCATAGGGGTCGGCCAGAATGAGACAAAGAACCGAACAATGAGAGTGAATAGGGAATAAGTATAGAGTCCCAGTGAACCCCATAAACGAAGAGATAATGATTCAAATCTGCAATATTGGTGATGTTCCTTTTGGAATGTGGCGTAATCTCTTCTTACATGCCAAGGATATATGTGATCTATTCAAATCTGATTGGTTGACCCTTTAGTGTAATGTAGTGAAAAGTATCTCATCTTAGTCCCATGTGAATCCCTTGCCATAGCCAATACTTTGGACATAGGCCATAACTTCGATCTCAATTGGAAATCTTAGGAATATGCAAAACTGTCGATATATCTAATCCGCTTGTGTGAATGGAAAATTATTCCAAATATATACTCTTCTACCTATTGTACATCCTACGCTAACCCTAGTCTACTAAATTTTAGGGTTGATCAAGGGAGCTAAGTGACAGGTGACCCCTGGGGGACATAGTATACCTTCAACCTGCTACCATTAATAAGTCCCTTGAGCAACTGTCCCTGTAATGTAGCCAACCTAGTAGCACCAACTTAGTTGATGTAGATCAAATGGAAAGGACCCAATCAATGCATATGTAGCTTTCCATGGTGTTGTAAATATTTTCTAACATACAACAAGACCAAATATCCAGGCCAAAGTAGTTTATAGCATATGTTGTGATCATGCCATGCTTTATGTATTTGCTTTTTGACCACTTGGATGAATCTTGCTACTAGGCGATCCTCCATGAGATCTATGAGCTCGTCCAACCTGTGATGAAGTGACTGAGTATCTGTCATGTGGGTAGCTAGAGCAATCCTTAAGTTGGGAACCAAAAACTCTAATGGCATGAATGCCTCTTTGTTGTAAAACAAATTTTTTGATATGCCCATAATACTGTGGGTATCCTCTGGTCCCAGTCATCACACTGCAAATTACAAACTTTGGTTAAGGCATGTTCTAAAATTTTATTGGAAGCTTCAATCGTACCATTTTCTTGGGGTTAACATGGACTGCTACTTTGGTGATGGATCATGAAATCCTAAGTGAGTTCTTGAATGGTATCGTTCATAAAATGTGAGCCCTGGTCGCACATTAACACCCTTGGACAACCAAATACGATAATCACATTCTCAAAAATGAATCAGGGCATTGTTTCTGCTATGCAATCCTTAAATAGTGTGGCTTTGACCCATCTTGTTAGATATTTAGTGGTCGTAATAATGTAGCACACACCCTTTCTACGGGCGTGAGGATTGATCAGGCCCACAAAATCAATTTCCCACTTTAATACCCCTAGGTTGAACCCTAATTGTAATGTACATATAGGTTGGTGAGCTAGGATATTTTGGGCATGAGTGCCTTGTATATATGTTTTGAGGCTAGAGTGCCTGTGTTTTTATTAGGCCGAAGAGCCTAGATGCTAAAAGGCCAACGAGCCTAACATTGTAAAATGTAATGACACACGATGATATTAATAAATTACATCATTGCTGCTGACCAACCCAAAAAAAGAGACGGGGGTCAAAACTCCACTAGAAAGGGAAAGGGGGCTAAGAGTTTAGAAAATGGGTCTAAGCCAAGGGGGCCTAAGCCAAGGAAATATTATTATAATATTTCCTAAATTTTGCACAAATCCCAAGGAAAGATTTTATGTTTTGTGGTTGAGTTATTTTTCTGCTGTTAAAGAGGTTGTACTGTACAGATCCGTACAGTCTGTACAACAGGCTGGGAGGGCATGGAAATCGAGGCAACTTGTTGCATGGATTTCGAGGCTTTTTTGTGCTACTGGGCCATACAAAACAATCCGTACAATAGACTGTTGGCTCTGTTTTCGAGGAGCTGCCATTTCTGGGAGGGTCGAACGACAGTACAGACTTGGCACGAAAATTGAGGCAGATTTTGGTGGGACTGTTTGGGTGCTGTAAGTGATTCTCTTGTCTAGAAATGTGATTTTTCTGCTATAATATACTTTCCTGAAGCTGAATAATAAGATATCTCTCTCTCTCTCTCTCATTGGGTTTCCCCACATTGGGGTTTTCCCTAGCTTTTGCCTAAATTTATGAGTTTTATGGGTTGTTGTCCACTGTGTTTATTTCCGCTTCTATTTTTCTTAGCAATGTCTATTTCTGCTTATGGTAATTTCTGAATGTGGGTTTAAAGCATTTATGAAGTTTATGAAGACAATTATCTCTAGGTTGCTAAGTGTTTGACATAAATTTCAGTTTGTTGATTTTTGTCATTAAAATCTACGTGCACAACTTTGTTTGTGTGTGAGAGTGTTATTTACCCAAAACTTTGGGTGCCAACAAGACCCCACCACTATTGTTTGGCTCGTCCTCGAGACAACTATAGAAAATAAGAATTATTGCGATAGTTGAGTAAGAGAAAATCATCATTGACACACCAAAGCATGAAACCAAGATGTGGTTGTAGCCGGGTTTGAGTAAGAGCAAATCATCTATCCAGGATGTAGTTGCAACTCGACACAGGTTTTGGAATGAGTTGAGCAGGCCCCAAGGTAAACGATGGTTGTGGAATTCATTTGGATAAATGATCGATTCTTTCCCTTGATGGTGTATGTGGTGACGAAGGAGGGATATGTTTAAAGCACATCATCCAGACACCAACCTACCAACTAAACTTAATCGAATTTTCTAGAACTTCATCCAATTATTTGTGGACCTACAATACGTAGATCCGAGGAAGAGTTACATCAAGAGAGAGAATCATCCTTTGATTGTCTTTTTTTTTTGTCAATATAAGACATAGGATTATGACCTCCTAGCTTGGTGGAATGGAGAGACCACAACCTTGGGCTCTCTCCTTCAACAAAGGTGATTATCCATGGAGACATACAAACCAACTTCGATCTTAGGGAGCTGGAGGAATATCACAGATTCAAAGAACAATTGAAGGAACTTTGAGGACTGAGGCAGTATCTTGCTGGAGAATAAGAGAGTGGGGAATCTTCCCAACAACTAATGGAGAAATTTCAATCTTCGTGAAAACTAGATTGTGGGTTCTTAGGCTGCCTGACTAAAATAGGAATTGCACATCCTGGAATGTCTATGATGTTGGGCCATGATAGGGGACCTGAACCAAAGGATGGTAAGATAGTTGGTGAATTTTCAACAAAAGATAAGTGTCTTCTGTGTAGTTATTTAATTACCGCGTGAATAAATGTATATGCATTTATGAGTTTTTTCCTGTATTATTATGCATGTCTATATATTTATTGTGGTATGTATAATTCTTTGCATATGCAGAACATGCTATTTTAAATTAATGGTATTAGAGTTGGTGATTTCGTGGGACATTTCCCAGCTTGGGGTTGGGAATGCTACTACATGGTATCCGATAAAACTTGGCAAGTTTGTTGTAATGGGGACATTACAATGTAGTAACAAGAGTCAAATAGGTGGTTGGGTACGATATAATGTGGTATCAGAGAATTTTTTTTTCATTTAGCTGGTAGTGGGGACATTAGAATGTGGTATCAGATCCACATGTTCAACATTGAGCTTGTGTGGGCCATAGACAGAGTGTTGAAGCTAAGTTTGCAGAGTCTACATGCAAACTATTTGACAAAATGTTGGAAAGGGATGTCTGCAACATGTTTGTTAAAATTATAGCAGTGAAATTGGGGAAATTTCATGAGTAAGTGAGGAAAAATTAGCCAGGGATTAAAAATACCCAATTTTAAATCTCATTCTAGGAAATTTTGGGTTTGTAATTGACTGAATCATGAATTTTTCAGAAGTTACAACACAACCATGGTGAAATCGAGCGAAATTGGGAAAAGCCCCAATTTTGGTAGTGTAATGCATGGACAATTCGACGTGGAAGAGTCAAATTTTGTGCATAGAAGTCAAATTGGCATGCTCAGGGATGAAATTGGCCACAAAAGGATTAATTTTAGAGTTCCATGGCGATCGCAAAGAGAATTTCAAAATTATGCAATTTTGGGAATTTTTTAGAAATTCAAAAATTAGTAAAAATTGGAAAAAATTTGTGTATTTTTCCACATATAACGTCAGTTTGATGTGGCAGTGAAATGGAGGTGGCATGTAAGTGACGTGGAAAAGGTGAGGTGGAGTTCCATAGTGGAAAGTGTACAGTGGCAACAGGTGGTATGGTGGCAGGTGACGTGGGAGCTATGTGCATATGTGGTTTAGTTGATACCATAAACCACTGTCACATGGGGGTGAAGCGGTTTTGGCTCTGACCCTTGTACCATGCGACATTGCTCAGATCATGCCACACAACATGATAAAACCACTGTCATGACCCAAAGTCTTGTTAAAATTTTAGCATGTTTTGGGTGCAACATGGCCTTTCGGTTGTTGATCTCGCCCGATCTCAATTGTTAGATTAGGGAAACATGCAAGTTTGCCCACACCAAGGAAAAAGGTACGGGATGGGACCCCCCCATCCTCATGACCAATAATAAGGTACCACGTGGGACTCTAATAGTCAAGGCGAGACCCCTGTCCCATCCATGGTCATAAATGTGCCAACTGAGCAGGTGGGTCCATGAAGTACTATTATTTTATTGGATTTTAAGGCCCGTGTAATAGGGAAAAGATAGAAAGAAGAGAGATATGCATGATGAAGTAGGACTAGGAAGTCCAATAGGTTGACATGGAATCATATCAAAATGCAAAGTGGACCCAAAATGCAAGATCAATCGCTAAGTCAACAAAAATCGGTTAATTTTATCGGAAAATTACAATGTTTTTCGAGTCACGTTCTTGCATGTTGTTTTTGAAGGCCTAAAAAACATTTTAAAGTACACAAAAACCACGAGAACATAGTGTAATAAGGTACACTTCATCTCTTAAACTGAAATAAAAGAGCTTGGAGAGATATTTCTAATGATATAAGCTGTTCGTGAAACGAAGCTAGTATGAGGAAGTTACATGCCAAACAATGTAGGGTAAAATTTTGGGTACCAACTCACTCTGGAGGCCATAACTTCCTGCTCCAGAATCATATGGAGGAACATGAATAGTCCATGGAAATATATTGAACCATAAAAGAAATTCATGGAGTTTAATTAAGTTTCAGGGTACATAAAAGTTTACAGGAGGACGTAGAAGACACGTGTAGCATTCAAGGCTAAAAATATAAATGGGCCTTAAACTTCAACATGCTATATCTAGTAGCATGAAGTTTAAATTAAGGTAAAACTTGGATAGATTGTTCAAAGTGGGGTCATGAAAATACCCAATTTAGATTCTGACAAAATCCTAAAGGGGGTATTGTGTGGATGCAAGAACAAGGCTGAAATTACACCTAGACTGAAAAGTGTATAAAAGGAGTAAGTGGGTAATATTCAAAGGACCATAAATTTCTTCTCATAACTCAGAATTGAGCAAGAAAGCGGTCATTGGAAAGGTCTTGGACAAAGGAGTCCAATTATGCACCTAGAAATGTGATTTGAGTATTACAATTCACAAGCAACTAGAAATAATAATTCTGGTGTATTTAAAAAGGCAGAATGGTGTATAATATTTAAATATTTGTTAAATTATTTAGCCTAACAAATCCTATTTCCTGCACATTTTACATAGTTAAGAGAAAATAGATTAGAAAAGGATAAACACAAAGATAAGATGAATGGAATATGCACACATAACCTACAACCATGAAGATGAGGTCATAGTGTTGTATGTTAGCATGGGTAATGCAGGGAAACAATCAAATGGTCATGGAGAAAGGAAAGAAGAGAGCATGAGCTTGGTGGGGACCACCAAGAGCCTGCAAAATAATTTCCAAATTTATAAGGTTGATAATGAGAGGATGATGAAAGACAAAGAGCAAAAATATGGCTTCAACATCAAGTTTCTACATAGCTCAGATATAATAGAGAAGAAAATGGACAAGGATACAAAGTCAAGCAAGTCAGGGAATCATAGGTCTCATGATAAAAGAAGAGAAGCAAGAAGTTTTGATAGGTATCATCATCACTCACTTAATCATTCATATAGGAGATCACACAACAGTTCAAGTCCATCTCCTATTAGAAAACGTAAGAGGAGGTCTGGCTTAGATGAGATACAAGGAGAAATGAATAAGATTAAGCCTCCTACCTTTGATGGTGAGCATAATAAATATGAAGATGCAAAGACCTGGCTGTTGGGAATGAGGAAGTACTTTCAATTGCATAATTACTCCTCACATACATAAGGGAGAATTGCAATCTATCAACTCAAGGGAAAAACATCAATGTGGTGGGACCAGTTAGTGCAGGTACAACGCATTGATGAGAATAAAATTACTTGGAGGGAGTTCAAGAGATATTTTCAAAAGAAGTACTTGACCAAGTGTTATTATGATAGGAAAATGAAGGAGTTTTTTGAACTCAATCTTAGGAGCATGACCATAGATGAGTACGAAAGGATATTCTTAGAGTTGATGAGATACATTGAATTCATCAAATATGAGAAGGTCACGATTCAAAGGTACCTGAGTGGGATGCCATCATTTATCAATTATAAGATACAATATGATGATCCCAAGATATTGGAGGAAACCATCAGGAGAGATAAATGTATCTATGATCAACATAGAGGAATAACTACTTACCAAAAGGCTTGAGAAGATAAGAAGAAAGAAAATATGGAGCAAAGGAAGAAGGGGACCAAGCCCCCATTCTTAAAAAATAATTCTCAGGGACAACTAGCTTCCAAGGAACCCATAATGACAGAAACAATGGGGCAAAGACCAAGGAAAAAACCAATGTAATTGTAGGGTTGTGAGGGAAATCACATGCATAGATATTTCCCTCATAGAGGTGAGAAAGTGAGGACTATTCACAATATGAAGCAAGATGATACAATGGAAGACATGGGCAGAAATGTGCCAAGGATCTATGTATCCATGGATAACAAGCAAGATGAATTTCAATCTCACATGATTGAAGTGGAAGGTAAGATTAATGACCAATCCATTGCTATTTTAATTGATTTAGGAGCTAGCCATAGTTATGTAGATCCTAAGATGGTGGAAAGATTTTATTTTCCAAGAATCAAGCTTGGGAAATCTTGTCTGGTGCAACTAGCTACAAGAACTAAGATAAAAAAAATGAGATGGTTAAGTCCTATCCAATAGACATGAATGGACCGAGCATAAGGGCATATTTGAATGTCATACCTTTGGGATCCTATGATTTCCTGATTGGTATGGATTGGTTGGACATGCATCATGCTATCTTAGACTATTATAATAAGACATTTAATTGTTTGGATGAAGAAGGGAATTTGAGGACAGTTCAATGTATTCCAAGAGCAGTAACTATCAGAGAAATTTCATCCTTGCAGTTGAAGAATAGTTTCAGAAAGGGATGCCAATTATTTGCAGCTCATATGGAGGAGGAAACTAAGGATAATGTGCCAAATATTGAATATTATGTAGTCCTAAAAGAGTTTGAAGATGTATTTAGAGAAATACCAGTGCTTCCACTCAAGAGTTATATTGATATCTCCATTAATTTGTTGCCTGGAGCAACCCCAATATCCAAGATTCCTTATAGGATGAGTATTCTAAAACTGAAGGAATTACAAATGCATCTTGAAGAGCTTATGAAGAAGGGGTATATATGCCCAAGTGTGTCACTTTGGAGTGCACCAATATTATTTGTGAAAAAGAAGGATGGCACCTTGAGGCTTTGTATTGGCTTCAGGCAACTGAATAAGGTGACTGTGAAGAACATGTATCCTTGCCAATGATAGATGATCTCTTTGATCAAATCAAGGATGCTAAGATATTCTCTAAGATTGACATCAGGTCAGACTATCATTAGGCAAGGATTAAGGAGGAAGATGTCAACAAGACAACTTTCAGAACAAGGTATGGCCATTATGAGTTTATAGTGGTCCCATTTGGGTTGTCAAATGCACCAACTGTCTTCACGTGTTTAATGAATGGAATTTTCATAAATTACTTGGATAAATTTGTCATTGTCTTTTTGGATGACATACTTATCTACTCTAAGTATGAAGAAGAGCATGAGAAACACTTGAGAATGATTATACAAGTATTGAGATGGAATCAACTAGATGCCAAGTTGAACAAGCACTGATTTTATCAAAGGCAGATACATTATTTGGGCCATATCATATCAAAAGAAGGGATAACAGTGGATCCATAAAATATAAAATCCATTGAAGAATGGACAATACCAAGGAATGTCTCTGAAGTGATATCTTTCATGGGACTTGCAAGGTATTATAGAATATTCATTGAGGGATTTTAAAAGATTGCACACCCAATCACATCTTTGCAAAATAAGGGTGTGAGATTTGAGTGGAATCCTGACTATGAAATAAGTTTTCAACACTTGAAGAGCTTGTTGAGGAGTGCACCAATATTGAAAATTGTTGATCCCAATGAATAATTCATTGTGTGCACTGATGCATGCAAAGAAGGGCTTGGTGGAGTTCTTAGTCAAAATGGGTGTGTGATATGTTACAAGTCAAGGAAGTTAAAAGAGCGTGAAAGGAACTATGATACTCATGAATTATAATTGGAAACCATAATGCATGCCTAGAAGATGTGGAGGCATTTTCTCATGGGAAAAATATTCGAGTTGAGGATAGACCATAGTGGTATGAAATATTTGTTTAGACAACCAAATTTGAATGTTAGACACATCAAGTGGTTGGATATCCTGAGTGAGTATGACTTTGATATAAACCATATCAAAGGCAAAGAGAACAAAGTGGCTTATTCACTCAGTAGGAGAGTGCATGAGATGCATACTACAACCATTAGCATGTACAAATCTGATTTGAAGGACATAGGTTTAGAGGTTGCAAAATAAGATCAACATTATATGGAAATGAAAGAGTTATTACAACAAGGTAATTTGCAGCAGCAAATTAAGGATTATGAGTTGAGAGATGATTGAATCCTCATGTACAGGGGCAAAGTTTGTATTCCTAACTTTCAGGAGTTGAAAATTCTGGTATTAAAATAAATGCATAATGTGCCTTATGCAGGGCACCCAGGCTACGAAAAAAATATTGCAACTCTCAAGAGCCGATATTTTTGGCCAGTTATGAAGAAGGAAGTGGTTGTTTATATTGATAGGTGTATGGAATGTCAAAAGGTCAAGACTGAGCATAGACACCCAACTGGTTTTCTACAACCATTGCCCGTTCCTGAGTGGAAATGAGAAGTGGTAACAATGGATTTTATCATTAATCTACCTAGAACAACAAAGAAACATGATTCCATCATGGTGGTGGTGAATAAGCTTACTAAGGCTGCCCATTTTATTCCAGTGAAGCTAACTCACAAGGCAACCAACATTGTAGATATCTATATGAGAGAAATTGCTAGGCTACACGGTGTGCCTTAGACAATTGTGTCTGATAGAGATCCCAAATTTACATCAAATTTTTGGAAGGGATTATTCAGAGGATTTGGGACACATCTAAACTTTAGCACGACCTATCATCCAGAGTCAGATGGGAAAACAAAGAGAGCCAACCAGGTGATCAAAGACATGCTGAGGATGTATGTGATGGATAAACCATAAAAATGGGAAGATTATCTACACTTGGTTGAGTTTTCTTATAATAATGTGTATCAAGCATCTTTAAAGATGAAGCCATTTGAATCACTTTATGGTAGAAAGTGCAACACACCAGTGAGATGGGATAACCCATTAGAAAGAGGAATGGTTGGACCCGAATTGCTGAGGGAAATGCAAGACCATATGGTGAAGATTAAACAGAATTTAAAGGTTGCCAAAGATAGGTAGAACAGTTATGTAGATAAGGGTAGAACTCACACAGAGTTTAAAATGGGTGATCTTGTGTTCTTGAACATGAAGCATAGAAGAAGTTTCTTGAAGTTGGGGAACTGTTCAAATCTGGCAGCATGTTATTGTGGGTCATTTGAAATCCTGGAAAGGATTGGTCCTGTTGCAAACATGCTTTCACTACCTACATCCATGTGCATTCATGATTTATTCCATGTATCTCTGCTTAAAAAGGTATGTACTTGATGCTAATCATGTAATTGATTGGAATGTGATTCATGTGTAGCAAGAGGGAGACTTCCGAGTACAAACGATATGCATATTGGATCGAAAGGTCAAGTAGCTTTGGAATCGAGTCGAAGGTTTAGTAAAGGTACAATGGACCTAGTATGACCTTAAGGATGCAACTTGGGAACATGAAGATGTTATGCAGGCATAGTAGACACATATTTTTGAAGACTTTTGAAGCTTTTGATTGTACATGTGTACATAATGCACTGAGGACAGTGCATAAATAAGGGGGAGGGGAATGTAATACCCCTAGGATGAACCCTAGTTTTAATGTACATATAGACTGGTGAGCCAAGATATTTTGGGCTTGAGTGTCTTGTATATATGTTTTGAGGCCAGAGTGCATGTGTTGTTATTAGGCCGAAGAGACTAGATTCTAAAAGGCCAGCGAGCCCAACATTGTAAAATGTAATCACACACAATGATATTAATAAAATACATCA
>ML801519.1:185052-214014 GCA_009831015.1 Picea engelmannii | reverse complement strand
CTCATGTGGTTCATAAAAATTGGGGTATTTTTCATGCTCTAATGTAAACCTATGCATGATGCCATCTTCTCCCAACTTATACAATTTCTCGATGATCGACTGATAATTTGTGCTACGGGTCACTAGTTGACGACGTTGAGCCAAGGTATACCCTTTTGGAGCCTGTCATGATGGGAGAAATTAAAAAATATCTTCCAATTGATCAAGAATGACTTCAACATGGAAGAGTTGCACATATGGGAGTTCATAATATAAGCTCCAAGTAATCTCACTAGTCTCAATCTGTGACATATGATCTGAGACAACATTATATTTTCTTCGCTTGACGACAAATTCAAACTTAAACTCCTGAAACAAAAACAACCAATGACATATTCTTCCTCCTAATACTGACTTGTTAACCAAATACTTGAGGATAGAGTGGGATGTAAAGAATTCTAAAGGGGTCCCTAACAAGTAATGGTGAAACTTCTACAAAGCATATACCATGGCGAGGCCCTCGTGCTCCATGGTAGTATAATTATTTTCGACATCAGACAACTTGTGACTAGAAAAATATACTGGATGGTCAATGATAACTTCAGATGGTTGCGCAAGAAATTCTCCCAGTGCAATGGACAAGGCATCAAAATGAACATGAAAGAGCTTAGACTAGTTGGGAAAAACCAAAATCAATGCAATGACTAGTTTCTCTTTTAGAGTATCCAGGACTTCCTGGCATTCCTGTGTCCAAATTTACTTAGTATATTTGTGCAACAAATTATATAACGAGGATTTTTTTTGGGCATAACTTTGGGTATACCATCGACAATATCTTGTGTGGCCCAATGTGGTGCACAACTCATGAAATGAGGTGGGGGATACCATATCCAATATGGCAACAATTTTATCCTGGTCGAAAAACAGTCTGTCCTTGCAGACTACATTCCCCAACAACATACCAAATGACATACATAATATTCACTTCTTCATATTTAATGAAATCTGGAGCTGGTGACATCGATCTAACATCAACCAAAGGGATTTCATGTGTTCTTTCAACAAACTGAACACTATCCAGTCGTCCAATTAAACCTCCAGAAAATTTTGGATGACTTCCTTAAAGGATGCGACCACAATCCTGGAAAAGACTACAGGGGAATTATTTAGTCCAAACGACATCACCATATAAGAAAAAGAGCCCCATTCTATTGCAAAGGTTGTTTTGTCTTGATCCTCCTTTGCGATTTGAACCCGATGATACCCCAAAAAGTTGTCTGTAAAAGAGTAATCTTCCTGTCCTCCAACATTTTCCAGCACCTCATCAGTGAATGGAAACAGAGGGATCTCATCCCTCTATTTCACCATTACTTGTTAGGGACCCCTTTCGAATTATTTACATCCCACTCCATCCTCAAGTATTAAGTCAGTATTAGGAGGAAGAATATGTCATTGGTTGTTTTTGTTTCAGGAGTTTGAGTTTGAATTTGTTGTCAAGCGAAAAAAATATATAATGTTGTCCCGGATCATATGTCATAGATTGAGACTAGTGAGATTACTTGGAGCTTATATTATGAACTCCCATATGCACAACTCTTCCATTTTGAAGTCGTTCTTGATCAATTGGAAGATATTGTTTAATTTCTCCCATCATGACAGGCTCCAAAAGGGTATACCTTGGCTCAACATCATCAAATAGTGACTCGTAGCATATATTATTAGTCGATCGTTGGGAAATTGTATAAGTTGGGAGCATATGGAATCATGCATAGGTTTACATTAGAGCATGAAAAAGACCTCATTTTTTATGAACCACATGAGCATATTGCGAGAGGGGAGAATGTAGGTAAGGCCACAGTGTGGAAAGTTCTGCACACAGGGATTTGGTGGTGCTCACTCTTTCCAGATTCTAAGCAATATTGTAAATGTTGTGATGTATGCCAATGGATTGGAAAGCCGTGTTGAAGGGACAAGATCCATATGTTTCCATTCACAACATTGGAACCGTTTTAAAAGTGTGTAGATATTGTCAATATCTACATAGATTTGAATATCACCAGTTTTCTTAGGTTGCACCACCACAAGACTAATCCAATCACACTTCTCCATAGGAACAATGATTCCAACATCCAACATCCGATCCAACTCCTTGCACACTTTTTCCTTATCTTTTGGATTTAATTGATAAGGTTTCCTTTTGAACGGTTTGGCATTCAACTTGAGTTGAATTTTCATAGCCCCAACGATCCTGCAATTCCCTTCATTTATGAGAAACTGTGGGGAAATAAGTCATATTTCTTGAGTATTTTGATGAATTGAGTGACAGTCTCCTTATCTCAATAATCTCCAATGATGGCCATTTTGGGCACTTCCTCAGTGCCAATATTATTTTTCTTTGTCTTAATCTAATGACCATAATCCGACACATCCATCTTTGTCGCCTTTCCCTCCAATGTGCACTCACCCTTAGATTCTTTGATATGTATTCCATGTGGTTCATCATCATCAATATTATCAACATTGACTTTACAACAATGGACAACCTCTTTCAATTTTTCTATCGGTTGATGATATGAGCATACTACCCTTTGTGTGGATTCCTTTGGATGACGATGAAATATAAAGTTCTTAATCCAGAGGAGTTCCTCCCTTTAAACTGGATCTTCTTATGTGAAGTAGAATGTTGAGAAAAATTGTGAACTTACATGGATCCAATCTACCATATTCCTCCTGAGATCCTATTGAATATACTATCTCCTAGGAACCATATCCATAGTATGAACGAATCGATGGACCCATTGGGTTCGAGGAATATTCTTGGAAGTCCAGTGTTGTTTGCAAAAACAAATTTGTTTCTGGGGATCTTCAATGCCCTTGTATCGGTTTTCCAATTCGAAGTTAGAGATGGGATGGAACCAAACTTTTATCAACTCAACCACCTACACCCAATCCCGGATATCCGTGCAATGGGTCACCCACCACCGCGCAGGTGTCCCCCGTACCACAAAAGACATGGCCTGGACCCTCTGTTTGGTTGGAATGATTCTCTCCAGCTGTACTAATAATGCCTCTATCGGCTCTATTCCATCAAATCGTAGTGCATCACATAGCTTAGAGCCAATCCAGTGTATTGCTTTAGTAATTCTTGTGCATTGTCAAGTAGATATTTCATACATATTCTTCTTCCACCTCTCCATGGCATCTTCGGAATTAGTGTCATAAGAATTCATGCTTCTCCAACTCATCTCTCCATTGGTGGTGGGATTGATATAATCCTCTATGCCCTTGGTGATATTATATATGTTCTCAATAACATAGTTCTATGCATCCTCATCCACTGGTTCATTGTATCTATCCCCTTCATTAAGATCCAAAGGCGTGGTCATGCGCAGGGTGTCTATCTCAAACGACATCTACCTCTTCTTCAAATTCAACATTGCAGTATTGTTGAAGGCCCAATCAATTCCAAGTAGTGCAGGATATGGATCAAAGTCATCCATAATATCTATGACTTCAAACTCAACTTCCATGACTTCTTCGACATAATGTTCACGTCGAAACCCAGATCCAACACGAGTCCATCCATTTCATAACTCCCAAGTTCAACTGTCATTTTGAATTCTATGTTTGTGTGCTTATGCTTACTGACCTGACACATATCCCTTTATGGTAGGGGGGCTCATATAGTTTTATACATCCCTTGTTCCCCCATGTAGGTAGATAACATCCGTGTCAAATTTCTTGTAGCATAATGATCAATTAGAAATCTCAAACAACAATGCAAGAAGGTACTTACTTTATCTTTGGTATTTGTCTCATGACCCAAGTCGTGCAATGGTTATTCACGTGCCACACACTTCAAATCCTCGAGGCAATTTTACTTAATATCTCTTTGCTCAACAAGTCACAACTCTTCACATGCTTCCTCCAATGAACTATGTGTCATGTGATGCAATTCTTCATGGGTGCAAGCCTCTTATAGCGACCTCTATGTCACACGTTGGAATTCTTCATGAATTAGGGCCTCCTTAAGAAACCTTTGTGTTACACACTACAACTCTTATTGTGCTTTTTCTTCTTCGAGGTCCCTCTACACATCTCATAGAAACTACTTCTACTAAGAAACATTGAATTTAGGAGGGGGGTGTGCGGCCCTTCTGACTTTCCCTTCCAAACTTTGACTTGATCTTTCACCATGCTCAAAGTCCATTATGTTAGAAAAAACAGGATCATAGAGCAATAACATAAAACAAATGCGGTAATAAATCATAGAAGATACACAATACAATAGAGACACAAATATGCGTGGTTAATCACATATGGGCTACATCCACTAGAGAAATTGTCAGTCCTTCCTTTATTATTATCTAGCAAATGAAGGGATACAACCTACAACACACCCACTATAAATTCCTCTTCTTTTCTCACGGTCTCCTCTCTCATAATACAATATTCACTCTCATACATAAAAGAGAGTTTCCTTCTAGGGAAAAAAACCCTAACATAACTTATATCGTCAGATTTTCAACCTAATTATGAATGATTCAGATTGACTATGACCCCCTGGCGACATGGGATCCAAACATGACTGAAACAAGAGCTATGAATCAGGAATATAATCATGCTCCATAACCAACACATTACTATATTCACTCCTCCTCAGGTTATCATCCATACATCAACCTCCTCATCCTTATTATTATTTATGCATGGCTTCACATGCACCATGTTGCAATGCACCTTCTTTTCTTTCCACTTTTTCAATAAGTCGAGACAATTTTCTATGGCATGCTCAGGGTTGTAGCAATACCCACAAAGAGAAAGTGGTTTGGTACAAAACCTTGATACATGCACAATTTCTCCAAAATTAAAGCAAGTGGGGGGTTTACCTCCCCCTCCTCCATATCCTTTCTCGTGACCGCATCCATATCCACCTTTGGGACCTCCTTGATAACCACCTCTCTCAGTACCACCACGACCACCGCCCTTATGTTCTTCTTGCACCCAAAATACATTATGGGTGTGGTCTTGTAGAAACTAGAGTAACTGACAGTTGTTGACATCATGTCCCATGGACTTACATAATTCACAAAATGAAGTATGATGCGTCTTGTAATATTTCTCCAATTTTGGGAAGTGGGGTGGTACATGTCCCCACTATATGAAAATCTCACACCATTCCGTCTGAGACCCAGTTGGAAATGGAATCGGTGCTCTTGTTGCCACATAGTTTCCAAGTACAGGGAACTTGTCTCTACGATTCCCCTAAGATTGACACATGGTATACCGTACGTGCTCACTCATGAATTTTTCCTTCGCCATATCTTGCAACTACATCGTCAGATTGGCCAATTGGGAATGTACCTATGCTAATCTTACCAATGTCTCTACCCCTCTTGGTGTAGCCTCCAAGCACATTGCAATCTCCACTACCTATTCTTGAGTCATCACATTATGTTGGTTGAGAGGGACTCATATATAGGGGAGTAACCCCATGATAAACCATTCTCTATGGTGTACATCCTGGATCTGGAACGTTAACGTATCCAAAAAAATCTTGAACCGTTGGTCCTAATCTCACATGGTTTCTCCTTGTTTCTACTTAATCTCCTTTATCTCCATAATACACTGAGACAATGACCTAGGCTTTTGAATTTCCTTAAGTATATATCTCTTGATCTATGCTAAGGACCTTGTCTGTCTTGCTGATGTAATGGAATTGTACTTCATGTACCATGTTAAGGATCTATCCTTGAACGTAGTTTCCATCTGCTCAATCTTCATTGCCTCCTTTATGGTCCTATTCACAGGCCATATCACTTCACTCATGAACCAATGTTGTTATGCCTCACCTCTACACTTTCCATGTAACACGAGTAACCTCATTGTACTATCTTGATTCACCATCCTCACTCTCGAACTAATTCCTCTGATCTGACTGATGGTTGTTGGGGTTATTTATATTGATACTCTTCTTGATGAAGTAGCACTGACTTCACCTTTTTATTCACTCGTCTCTTCTCTTCTATATCCTTCTACTCTTTCTCCTATTCCAATCGCCTCGCTATCTGTTGTTCCTTCTTCTTGATTACAAATGTGCAAGAGGGGTGGTTCAAAGAGGGGGTAAATCCATCTTCTTATAACATTTCTTATGAGGTGACCCAGAGAGTTTCCTACCTGCAGCCACACAAGAGCATCTACTATCGCTAAATATTCTCCCCCACCACTAGGGGATTTTCCATATTCCTCTGCTTCTCTTGCACCTCTACTATGTGCCTCATCTTCCTCCAAGGTTGTGGCACTTCGCAACAACCAAGGGGTTCAGACTTCGTCTCCTGATCCCCTACGGCGACTAGTACTACTATTGGTATTCCCACTAGACACCCTACTCTCAATGCAATGTCTCTTCGTAAGCCTATCTTCATCCACGCTCCTCTCTGGCACATCACACTCTCCTCTTCATCTGTGCTCCTCTCTGGCACATCACACTCTCCTCTTCATCCTGGGCCCGACTCCTCGTCGTGCACCCCTAACTAAATGAAATATTCCTAACTCAACTCTTCTTGTGTATCTCTCAACTCTCTCTCCCCTCTACTCCTCTGGGTCCATCCCATTCCTCACCTCATATCAACAAATTTTGTATCCTCCTCAATGGATTCATCTCCTTTCTCTTTTCCCCCATGTATTTTCACCCCTCCCAACACTAGGGGAGTCTACTCATCCATCTTGTCGGCCTGCATGTGCATCAACCCCTTCTGCACGAATAACATCTTTATCCAGAGTGAGATTTCTTCCAATAATATTTTCCTAGGACCTTTTGTGAACTTTCTTTCAGCCTCGCTGAAAGAAGTAGTGTACTCCACAAAAAAATCAATTATATACCCCTCCTTCACTCGAGAAAACCAGAAATCAATGGATCTATCCCACTTGTTGTCCAATGCCTTTATCCTATCAACCGTGGCTTGATCCCAAACTATCGACTCTAATGGTCGAAAAGAAATATTAGTGGAAATATACCTTTTCAACCATTCATATAACAAATAGGGAAATTCAACAAATAAAGTCTCATGCATATCAATGTAAAGCTACTTATCCTTCCATCGCTCCACATTGACTCTCAAACCTTGAGTTTCCCGCTGAGAAAACTCATGTTCCTTCACAGTTAGCCAATCTTGAATTTCCTCCCAAGATGGATACCACCTCATTCTTTGCATTCAACATTCAATACAAGACTTGTAGGTCCCAGAAACAGAACCATTTGTTGGGTCATTTCACGCTTGTGCACATCCTTCTTAATGTTTGGGGGTTAAGACCTAGGGTTTGTACATAGTTGACCAACAAAACCCCAAAGCATCGACATATCAATATTTAGCCAAGGCTGAAGAAGGTATCAAACAAGACGCTATGAGGATCACAGAGACCATCTGGTCTTGTGTCGGGGATGAATGGCTAAACACATAGAGATCCATCTGGGTTGAAATTCATATAATGCATTGCAAGTTACTTAATAGATGAAAAAACATAATGGAGGCAACACATTCATTCGAACACATAATTGACATATCATAGGTTCATAATCAATGTATCTTTATTATCATCCTCATTCCATCAATCACATACATTCATTAAGAAAATCATATATTGACAACAATAGGGTCTCATGTTCCCTCAGATAATTCCCCAAATTTACAATACATTGTTCTATGTGCATCCTTTCATACTTTCACATATGACAGACTTAGACTTATAACCAAAGACATTACAATACTATATAGGCTCAAAGAAATCCAATAGAATATCCCTTGAACAATGGACAACTAGTAGTAACGTAGTGAATCAACCATTTCTTTCAGTTATGCTCCACTCACTCTATTGACTAACAGTCTTGCACGCTTCTCTCATCTTCCTTCATTCCAGGTAGCCCTTCTGGAATTAGAGAAATCTTAACTACCTTTCCAATTCATCTCATTTCTGCTCCATGTTCCCTTGCGTTGCTGGAAACAATTATTCGAGGAGATTTCCCGAAGATTCTTTTCTTGATTCCGACATGCGTCTTCTTGATTTTTGGCGCGCATTAGAAGAACTGGACTTGGCACGCATTAATAAAAATTGTCAAAACTTGATCCAACGTGTGTTTCTTGTCACTCCTTGTGCATCTTCTTGGGCACACACAAAACTAGAATGAGTGCATACAACTTCGTTTGTGCATGCACACAATATTTACCCAAAACTTTGGGTGCCAACAACAATCAATGGTAGATCAAGTTTATATAAATTCTAAACTTGATGAGAAATTTGTTTCCATGTACCTACTTTTTTAACTTCACTAATCATCCAAGATTTCAATATTAAGTTTCTATAGATTGAAAATGAAGAGGAATGCTTATAAGAGAATCAATTGCATAGACAAAAGAAAGAATGACTGAAAATCTTTTATTTATTTGCTAATGATTTAAAATGAGTACCTAAATATTCCTCTTGAATAACCTAAAATTACATCTTTGTAGCCTCTAATGTTATTGTAGAGTCAACTACCATATAGTCCTTAGCATTGAACTTGTTTAGGTGCTATTTCTATAACAAATAAAGAAAACAAAAAGAGACTCAAATGACTTAATTATGAGCTTATTTCAATAGTTATTTGAAGGTTCCATTGATTAGTTATGGGGAATATCTGCACATATGTGCATTTGAAGGAGTTATAAGGAGAACAACTTATTGAATCTGGAAGTCCATGCCCATCATTATATTTATTCTTTCTTAATATTTTAAATTCCAAGCTATTGCATTGCTTCTTCCTTGTGTTCGAAGCATAATTTGCTTTTAAAAATAAGTTAGTCCACGAGAAACAGTGATCAATAGCTACTGTTGGATATAATGGTCAGGTCATGTAGATTGATAGACATTTTTAATAATTTAGTAGTTCACAAAGCTGGACCGATTAATGTTTTTGGATCTCGCTTAGAGCAATTGAAGCCTCTTTAGTTGTCATTTCCAGGTACACACCCATGATCATTAACCCAATATATTATTGTTATTACTATTGTATATTTACTTTCTCTCAATCTTTGCAACCTATTGTAACAAGTGTAGAACACCTTACACATGAAAATATAATCTCAGGTTTTGATAGGCTATGTGTTCCCTAGTTGGTCTATTAGTGTGTTCATTTTTTCCTTTGCTATGCTCTATAACATTAGAGTAGTGCTAAATAGGGTCCATAGATTCTCGCAATGGAAGGAGGTCAACTAGAGGGTTTCGATTCTCTAGGGAACATGATGGAAATGATGATCATGCTTGACATTTGGTGACGATCAAAGCACTGTTCTGGCCATTTCTTGAACTTTATCACAAATCTTCTTAGCCTTAAATTCCATTTTGATTATCTATAAAGTAGAAAACTATGGTCTAAGCTTTTAATCCATGAGAGATTACAAACATACATGTTTGAAGAAAGAGATAGAGGTTTATGTGTATTGCCATTCTACCTAACCATGACTTCCCTCTCAATTACAACATATCCACCTATAGACTGTGAGTAGGTGGTGAAAGGTTGTTCAAAGTTCATTGTATTTATAAAACATGTCTTCCCATGAAATACATTTTGTGTGTTCTCTCTGGCTAGAGGTGGCTAAGGTTCCTCCCCCTATCCCCATAAAGGCTAAGGCTAGATGAAGCTTCAATGACCAAGCATAAGATTGTTTTCCTAATGTATACACATTATATTCTTGGAGGTGGTAACAAAATTTGAATGGATGTTCTTGGAGGCACTAGAAAAATCAAATTTGATAAGAATGCACAAGATATACCAACTTAAAATACATCCATGTTTAGTAGAAAACACATATTTTTTCTTCCATGTACTTACCTTGTAGGTGAAAATTAAAAATAAATAAATTTGATAAATAATTCTCGACATTTAAACCCCCATTTGATTTTTGAAAATAAATAAAGCCAATGGCAGTTTATCCCACCTACCTTATGCTTTCTCTTATTAAATATGAGGAGTTAGTTTGTTTTATTTTGATAAAGAAATTATTTCCCAAAAATTTTCATGCTTGTATAACGAATTTGTCATATCAATAGCTTTGTCACGACTTTACTGATCGTAGTTAGTAAACACAATGAATGGTTAATTGCATTGCCTCTAGAAAACATGTATGGAATCTTCCTCCATGTTCTCGTTTCAAGACTACATTCTTTACCACATGTAAGATATTCTATAATACTTATCATCTTTCCCATGATATAAAATTTTCCATCCATGAAAAACCCCAAACAAATCTTTCAGGGGAATATATAGCTAGCGGTGTTTCCCAAGTGCCATACTCTAAATTATAAAATTTTGCAGAGTTGAGCACACCCACAATTGCATCCCAACCTCCTGCTACAATTGCAATTTTCATATATCTGGCAGAACAAAAAAAACAACAAAATAGATTCATCAATAGTGCCTATACTAGTTGTGTGTCAAAACATTGTTCCTCCATAAGACAAATCCGATCACCTCCCTCCCAAAAATAAGCAACTTATTTCCAATTGCCAAAGACTCCTTATTTGCATAACTAAAACACTTATCAACCGACATCCTTGACAAGCGCATCAAACACTGCCTTATGAGATCAAATCCTTCCCATAGTTCCAGATTCCATGCTAAGTAAATACATTGCTTCATGATTCCAACTTGTCTCCTCAAAACATAAAGCTCACTACTTCAAACAAGTGAATGCAACCTTTGATTCACCAAATCCAATGCACCATAATCTGATCTTGATGATCAAGCAATGAAATTCATCTTGATGTTGTCAACATAGAGTTTTGGATAATATAATCATCAGATCCCTCACACTATTCCCCTTGTTGCTTCCTAGAGTAGTGTGGAGACTTGGATGGACAAAAGACAAAGGACGATTATGTAGGAATTCAATGCTATCATATTGGCTACTACAACGACTTTGGGAGGACCAATAGGTAGTTGGGATCAGAGGATAGGTGGACAATCTAGATGACAACTAACATGAAATATAATGATAATTAAAATGAAAGATAAGAGGTTTCTTATAATTACTTCAAACTCCACTTAAAACCACTTGTAACTAAAGAAGGATTGACATATAAATGTTAAGTCTTAGCTAAATTATTGGAATTAAAAGAAAGTATTTTACAAATATAGCCTACCTTTTACAAATGTGCCAAGTACAAAGTATATTTGAAAAATAACCTCACTTTTACAAATATAACCTCCCTTTTACAAATATGCCAAGTACAAAGTAGATTTGAACAATAACCTCCTTTTTACAAATATAACTCCCCTTTTACAAATATGCCAAGTACAAAGTAGATTTGAACAATAACCTCATTTTTACAAATATAACCTCCCTTTTCCAAATATGCCAAGTACARAGTAGATTTGACCAATAACCTCTTACAAATATAACCTCCATTTTCCGAATATGCGAGGTACAAAGTCTTTTACAAATATGCTAAGTACAAAGTAGATTTGAACAATAACCTCCCTTTTCCAAATATTTACAAATGTRTCAAAGTAAAAAGTAGATTTGAACAATAGTCTCTCTTTTACAAATATAACCTCCATTCTACAAATATTCATAAAATTATATGATCTCCCTTATAACCTCCTTCTACAAATATTCATAAAACTATATGCCCTCCTTTACAAGTATTCATAAAATTGTATGATCTTCCTTATGATTGGA
This sequence comes from Picea engelmannii, assembly GCA_009831015.1. Taxonomy (NCBI): domain Eukaryota; kingdom Viridiplantae; phylum Streptophyta; class Pinopsida; order Pinales; family Pinaceae; genus Picea; species Picea engelmannii. The sequence goes on along the minus strand of ML801519.1, from coordinate 202,318 downwards.
AATTTTGTTTTACAAACATTCATAAAATTATATGATCTCTCTTATAAAGGAAAATTGTATGCCCTCCTTTTACAATTTTTCATAAAATTGTATGATCTTCTTTATGATTGAAAATTTTGTTTTACAAACATTCATAAAAGTATATGTTCTCCCTTATTAAGGAAAATTATATGCCCTCCTTTTACAAATATTCATAAAATTGTATGATCTTTCTTATGATTGGAAATTTTGTTTTACAAACATCCATAAAATTATATGATCTCCCTTATAAAGGAAAAACATTGATGCATAATTATTACAACAAAAATTTGTTTTACAAATATTCATAAAATTATATAATCTCCCTTATAAAGATGATTTTTGGCACATAATTATTACAACAATTAAACAAAAATTTGTTTTATAGATACGATCTCCCTTATAAAATGAAATTTTGGTACATAATTATTACAATTTTTTTTTCGACACATAATTATTACAACAAGACACATAATTATTACAACAAAATGTTTTACACATGAGAGACAAATTTTGACACATAATTATTACAACAATTAAACAAAATTTTGTTTTACACATTCATAAAATTATATAATCTCATTTTATAAATGGAAAATTTGACACATAATTATTACAACAAATATAATTATTACACCAAAATTAATTTTGTTTACATAAGTATTACACCAAAATTTTGTTTTGCAAATGCGAGACAAAATTTGGCACATAATTATTATAACAATTAAACAAAATTTTGTTTTACATATTCATAAAAAAAAATTGAAACATAATTATTACAACAAAATGAATTTTGTTTAGTTTATTAACATTATTGTAGAACCATTAGTCTAAATCTTCCACAAAGTTCACGCTTCACTTTTAAAGTTATTTTTACATCTTTGATTTCATTAACACTACAAAGTACTCAATTACATTTCACTCAATAAATAAATAAATAAANATATATATATATATATATATATATATATATATATATATATATATATATATATATATATAATCAAAGGTTCATTCCTCCTTATAAGCTCCAAGCCTTAACATTGTCCAATGAATAACTTACATGCACAACAACAATAATTGCTACTCTTTTCAAAGTTAAGATGTCATTCCTCCAAGTTTTTGGGCAATCGTTTGAATTGAAACTAAACATTTCATCCATTTTTTATGGGAAAACATTTAAATCAAAACTAAACACCAACAAACAATTTCATGCGTTATTCCTTTTGAAAACTTTGGTAAGTTCCATTGGCAGTTAAAGTTGATGTTTATATCAACTTTGTAGGTGTGGCATTTCAATGAAAAACTTCTTTGTACTAGCTTCATGTTTCACACATGCAGTTGGCTGCATATATTTGGTCTAAAATAATAGCAGTTAATCTTTGAATTGGTTTTCAGTCGAATGGAATAAGATTCCTTCTTGTCACTTGAACCATGTAACTAATTTCTTTTGTGTAGACAAACAATTCGAAGTAGTATGAAAAAAATTGTTACAAAATTGATCACAATGAAATTATCCAACTCATGAAATGCACTTATTTGTCCTTTCGTTTTAAGCATTGTGCTCCAATGAACTTCAATGCACTTCTCTAGTGATCAAATTGAAACCTTTAGATCAATACAATCACTAAGATAGATAAGCCTTCAAGAATTGATACTACTTCTTCTACAACAGTCACACACATGCAAATAATATGGAATAGGTTGCTACTCTATTTAATCTTTGGAGAAAACCCTTTCTTCTTAAATTTCATTTTTTTCCTCTTCAATTATTAACTCTTCAAACATGAGAGGAAATAACCATCACCATAAAAAACTAGACACCACTCTTGTTCTTCAACCACAAGGTTTTGAAGACCATACTTTCTCTAATACCAATTGAAATACATAATGAAGAACAAGAAGATCAAGAATTGGTGCAATGGATCAAAGCGTAAAATATTTATTGATCATATTATTCACATGATAATACAATATATAGTACAATCCTCTGATAACCACCTTTAATGGTACACATAACATAACCAAATATATGTTACTTAGGATAATTAACATATCCCAAGATAAATATGAGGTGGTTTATGGCTTAATGATTAGGAGTAAAATTGCTAACACCGAGTAGCCACACAATTTTTTTTATCTCTTGAATCTTTCTGGCTTCCCTTTCATATACATTTAATAATAACAAAATATCATCTACAAATAAACTATATGTTAACAAAACATAACTTGTCTTTATACCTTGGATATTGCCTCTCCTTTTTTCTTCCATAATAGCCTTACATGAACCTTCAACTACCAAGAAGAACAATAGGGTTGATAGAGAAAATCACCGTCTTAGCCCTTCGAATGGCTTGAAAAAGATAGATGTTGCCCCTTTAATCAAGATAAAAAAATTCACAGAGGTGATACAACACATAATCCAATTCATAACAGAGAGATTAAACCCTACATGAATCAATATTAACCTCAAATAAACCCAACTTGTTCTGTCACAGGCCTGTGAAAGATCCAAATTTATAACCATTGTTGGCTTCTTTTTAATCTTTATGAAATGTAGCCCCTCATGTGCAACACCAATTGCCTCATGGAGTTTCCTGTTTTCCATAAACCCACATTGTTTTTATGAAATAGCTCTAGAGAGCACACCTTTAAACATCGCAACTAGAACCTTAGCTATTATATGTAGATACAATTACAAAGTGAGATGGTCCAACAATCATCAAAATATTAAGGTTTTTATTTTTTAGGAATAAGAGGCAATAAAGGTTGCATTATAAATTCTAGGCATAGTGCTAAAACTATTGACTTCTTTAATAAACCTTAATAAATCCTCTTCCACCAACTCATAGAAACCAAGGAAGAATTCAAAAATCCACCCATTAGGGCTTGGAATCTTATCTTTCTTAAAAGAGTATAAATCTACCTTTCACTCCTTTAAAATCTCCTCTAAGGGATTCACATTATGCTCTTCTATAACAAACATGAGGAAGAAAGATGCTATTTTGACAATTTTTGCTATGTTCATATGCTCTAGTTCCTTGTAAACTTTTTTAAAATGTCTAACCCCTATTCCAACTATTTCTCCATGGATTCTTACCCATGACCCCCTATCATATTTCATTTCTCAGATTGTATTCATTCTCTTCCCGTGTTTTGCAAATTGATGAAAGTATTTTGTATTCTCATCACCATTCTCAAGCTAGATTTACCTATTCTTTAATATCCACTCAACTTCTCTCTTTGGCAACATGTTCCTCACCTTACATTCCAACTCATTCAATATCATTATTTCTTCTTCATTGAAACCCCCCTTACATTATTCTTATGAATATGATTTATCTTCTCCTCAAATTCCTTTGAAACCTTGTTGTTGGCTTTCTATTTCACAATATAATTGGGTGGAAGAAGTTGCATGGATAGAATGGAAACAAGATTAGAAGGTATGCAATATCATTCAACAACTACAAGAGGACATAAGTACATTCGATAAATTTGTGTGGAATAATGATTCACTATGGTATCAAGATTGCCTATATTTATGCAAGAATTTATAACTCAAACATGATATCCTTTTGGAATTACACACTTCTCCTATAGGAGGACATTCAGGGCTCCTAAAATCTTACCATAGGATCAATAAGGATTTTTTCTAGGAAGGTCTTAAAAATGAGGTTCAAAATTTTGTGGTCCGATGTTTGGTTTGCTGACAGAACAAGGGTGAGAAAATCAAGACCCAAGTTATTATACAACCATTATCATACCAAGTCATCGTTGGAAAGAGGTCTCAATCGATTTTATTACATGTCTACCAAAGTTTGAAGACATAGAGGGTTTACTTTGTCTTATTTCCATTCTACAATATGGTTATGGAAGACACATGGATAGAATGGAAATAACATCAGAAGGTATGGAAGATCATTCAACAACTAAACAAGGACTAGGGCGCATTAGATAAATTTGTGTGGAAGAATAATTGACTATGGTATCAAGATCACCTATATTTGTGAAATAATTTTCAACTCAAGCATAAGGTCCTTTTGGAAATGCACACTTCTCCTATAGGAGGACATTTAGGGTTCCTAAAAACTTACTGTCGGATCAAGATTTATTTTTTTGGAAAGTTCTTGGAACTGATGTTGAAAATTTTGTGGCTGAATGTTTGGTTTTCCATCATAATAAGGGTGAGAAAATAAATACCTTGGGTATTATAAAACCATTATCCATACCAAGTCAGCATTAGGAAGAGGTATAAATGGATTTTATTACAGGTCTACCAAAGTTTGAAAAAAAAAATGTCATCATGCTAGTAGTGGATTGAATCATACAATATGCCCATTTTCTATCTCTTTCTTATCCTCAAGTACAGTAGCTTCAATATTCATGGAAACAATTTAGAAGCTACTTGGAATCCCCAATATTATTGTAAGTGATAGAGGCCCAATTTTCACTGATAAATTTTGGACTATTTTATTTATTTATTTATTATTATTATTATTATTATTATTGGCATTTAATTATCTCATTTCCCCTCTTACCATCCTTAATTCAATGGGAAAACTAAGATTGTGAATAAATATCTATAAGGACATCTTCATTGATTTTGTTATGATAAATAGGCACAATGGTTCAAGTGGTTTCCCTTGGTAGAATTATGGTACAACACATCCTTCCATACCTCATAAAAAATGTCCCCATTTATGGCACTTTATGGATATCGTCCTCCATCCATCACATCGCCCTTGAGAGGAAAATTGAAGGTTCAAGCAATGAAGGACCATTAGAGCAATGAGAAGAGGTTCTTCAACCATTGAAGGACAAATTTGCTATAACACAAAATAGGAATAAAAAATGTGCACATCAACATTGTAGTGAAAGGGAAATTAAAGTGGGAGATTGGTTATTTTTGAGGCTACAACCATACAAATAGATGTCCCTCAAGCAACAAAATAAGAACAATAAATTATCACCCAAGTACTAGGGTCCCTATAAGGTGTTGCAGAGGATTGGAAGTATGTCTTACAAATTGGAGTTGCCTCCATCTTCACATGTATGTCTAGTATTCCTTGTTTCTTACTTAAAGAAGGTAATCAATGATAAGATCCTAGTTTATACTAGTTTACCAAATGATTAATGAAGAAGGGAAAATCATACTAGAACCATAAAAAATCCTTGAAACATGGATCGAGCACTTGTGAAATTAAGAAATTACTGAGTACCGCATCAAGTGGAAGAACCTACCAGTAGAAGAGGTAACACAAGCACATGATTTCTTTGTGTAGAAACATCCATATCTAATCAAGTGTTGAGGGAATAACTTATTTGTAGGGGAGGGGAATACTAATCTCTATATATTGAATTATTACGTTTCTATTGTTATATTAGTGTTTTCCTTATTGGTCGACTAGGCCCTTTCATGGTTGGATAGACCCCTTTAATTGTAATTGTACCCTTTGTATCCTATATATATACCAAGGCTGCCTACTTTTAGGTACATTTTTTTGTATTTTAAAAGGAGGTTTCCCCCTTGAAGAGGATTCTCATTCATTCTTCTCTCTCACTCTTAATGCATAGAGTTACTTCTCTTTCTCTTTTCATGCTATTTGGGTGTTTGGGGCATACAATTTGTTAGGAATATGATTGTGGAGCAATAAAACAAAAAAAAATAAATCCAAATGAATGTGGAAATAAAACTCAAAAGAACACAATACAAGAGAGACACCAATATACGACATTCACCTAATATGGGCTACATCCATGGAGAAATGACCAATCCTTCCTTTATTCCATCTAGAAAAATGAAGGTGTTAGCACCATGATTTTCATAGCTAGAGTTAGAGGTTTTTCCAAAGTTTTCAAAGTCATGAGATGATATTAGGAAAATAAAGGCATTCCTAGATGAGTCATAAATTAGGGTGAATATCATGTCAAAATGTATTATGGTTCATCATCACCTTTCATGAGGTTAGAGAAGGAACAATCATGACACTCCATGTCATTGGTATTGTTGAAAACTTCAGAAGCATACTCGTTGCGCAAGTTCGGTGCACAAACACTTTTGTTGTTTTCATTTGTTGCACGTTGCGCAGAGGATTTTGTCGTGCATAGGATGTTGTCACCTAGAGGATGTAGTCGCACAGAGGATTTTGTCGCGCGGAGGATTTTGTCACGTAGAGGATGTGGTCACACAGAGGATTTTTTCACGTAGAGGATGCTTTCACGCAGAGGATGTTGTCGTGTAGAGGATTTTGTCACGCAGAGGATGTTGTCGCGCAGAGGATTTCACCGCGCAGAGGATTTCACCACGTAGAGGATGTTTTCAAATAGAGGATGTGGTCGCACAGAGGATTTTGTCACGCAGAAGATTTCGCCGCATAGAGGATTTTGTCATGCAGAGGATGCTATCGCGTAGAGGATTTTCCTGTGCACAAGCTACAGGGTGTGCTGTGCAAATGACTGGTTTAGTGGTCAACTTCAAGATCACTTTTTGAAAAACTAGAGAGAAATTTTGAAAATCCCTGATACTTTTTTGTCAAGGACAAACCAAATAATAAAAACCTCTCTCATATTTGAAATTTTTTTCATATTTTGGTAGATTCAAAGGAATCTTTGAGCCTTATTTTTCTGTTTTCATGATTTCCTATTTGAGACATGTTTTTGCGACACGTATTCCGACCAGATGGAGATGAATTTCAAGAAACCAAGAGAGGTTTTTTTTTAGAAAGAGATTACATACAAAAATAGTTCTAATATGTTACACAACCATTACAATTTGAGAATTAAAAGTGGTGTTTTGAAGCCTATTTTTCAAAAAAAATCCTCCTGAAAAGCAGGAAATTAGTTAAAACGTGTCATTTTCTGTTTGTAATTGTTTCTATTTTGGGAAAGGGGTTGAAGTTCGAAATGGTGAGCTGGAAAGGACCTATAGTGATATATATTTCATGGTACACGAGTAGAGAAGGGTTGGACCCTTGGGGGATTGGACTGTGTATCTTTTTCTTGAATATCTTTATGAGTTAAATGCAGAAGTATCGCGCTTTCATGAAGCATAGATTCATTACGGTGTTGTTTTAAGTATGTATTTTATTTGTAATTCTCATCTCCATAAGTTTCTTTTATTTCCAGTATTTAGCTGAGAGTAAATGTTTGGAATTCATCCATATTTGATGCTCCATTCATACGGTAAATACTTGTTATGTGTTTAAAGATTACGGGTTCAAAATTCATCTATGCTTGATGCTCTGCTCATAGTAATCTATCTTTCTGTATTTCATCTAAAGTTACATAGATAACTCATCCTTTTCTAGATTCTCTCAGTGTGATGGGCTATCCCTTTCTCTTTTCTGCTGTCATCCAAAATATTTCATGTTGTTGAAGAATAACACTTACTTTGCCTTTGTTCTCTGTGAGTACACCACCAGTCATTAGCTCAATATTTTAATTTCAGAACTTGACTCCATTGTCCAATGGTACCTTTTCCTTGTTTTTCCTATCAACCCTTTTAAAACAAAAACAAACCCTCCCTATCGCAGAACCTGACCTCTATGCATTTACTGATGAATCCTTTGAGTTATTACCAGTCATTAGACATCTAAGAGAGCCCTCTCTGGTTGTATAGGTTAGAATACAATATAAAGTTGGTTGAAACAATTACCTTGGGGTTTTATTTGATACAACCCAAATAAATTTTTGAGTGCTAATAGAAGGGATACCACCTACAACAAATCTACTACAACTTCCTCTTCACTCTCTCACAATCTCCTCTCTCTGTCACAATACTCTCTCACATTATATTAACTTCACCATTACACTATATATATATATATATATATATATCCTACGACATCCAAAAGACCTAATACATTGACCTGGATTAAATTACAACCTCGATACCTTAACCAAAATTAGAAAACCATGGGTTGGAAAACCATGTGCCAAAATTTCCCAAAACGGATGCAAAAAACTGCCCCCCCCACCCAAAAAAAAAAATTGCAAAACCTTGGACAGGGGGGATGTCACCTCTCACTATGCCCGATGCGACGTAACAATGTGTGGGGATAACCATGGGGATAATAATGAAAACAATATAAAACATATACAACAAACCCTTGTAATGTACTAGGATCCAAATGCGACTAAAACAAGACCTCTGAATCAATAATATAAATAGGCTCCACAACCAAAAACATTATTCTACTTGTGCTCATGGTCTTTTGCATTTGTTTCATTTTGACATACAATTTGTATGGAATGACCAAGCTCAACAATTATTTGATGCATTAATGTATGATCTTACATATTCTCCTTCAATCATCCCTCTCAAATTTAATTAGGAGTACATTCTTTACATCTCTACATAACCATTCACTATGGATAAAATGTTAGTTTGAGAACAATAGGATGCCAATATGGTTGCACACACATACTATACTACGCTAGAAAGCACCTATTATGATTGTTATTCCCCCATTCCTAGGGATAACTAAGGAGATGATGTGTTGAGGCCCACAAGTTGCAGACATGGAGTACCGAGAGGAAGATGAGCAGGAAGACCCCATTCACCCACCACACATCTCCATTTGATCGATTGTATCAACATCCACCACACCAAATTGGCCCACATAGGACAACAAGTCTTTCTTGATGAGGTAACAAGTCCAGTGTTGTGGTAAGTGTCATTTTAATATTTAAAGCATTTAAACATGTTGCAAAGGGTCCTTTCTTGATTTTGAAAATATTTTCTTGGAAATTATACCCTTTTCCTCATTTCACCTTGGTGGTTGACATGGGGTCACACTTGGCAAAAGGGTTGCTACTAGGGGGTCTCCTTGAAGAGTGGTCATACCATTCCCGCACATACTTATCACTTCCAGTGACTTCTTCCCTTTCATTTCCTCATCTTTTGGGTTTTTGGGTATATTGACCCAAGAAGGGATTGTACCTCATTTCATGGGAAGAAGGGGTTGAAGGCCCAAAGTCTTGTAGCTGGAAAAAGATAAAATCGAATCACTAGTACATTGGGCCCATTTTTCGACAATTTACTGACACATGTTCATCGCCACAATGTCACAAGTATGATGAAGGAAACGATCATTTTTTCGTCACGTCATCCTTGTCTCAATTACGACATTCAAGAGTGCATCACAATACCAGCGAACTGATTCATCGTAAGAGTGACTAACGTGCCCCAATCAATTTGTCCTAAATCCATCACGTTGTCATCAGACGATCATTGAATTTTCATCATAAGAGCGACCAATTATCAACGAATTTTCCTTAGTATTTCGTCACAATCACATCATGTGGTCATCTCTAGCACATCGGAATATCGACGTTTGACCATCGTATGAGAGACTAATTAGCGACGAATGTTTCATGGTACTTTGTCTCCAGGACGTCGGTCTAGCGACAAACCAATGAAAAACCTTTGATGTATCTTCCACAATAGATTATCATGTTTTCATTACAAGATCGACGAGTTACTAACGAAAAGGCTATATGTCTGATGTTTTTGTCTGAGGAGGAAAAAGCCATGTTAGTTGAACCATCGATGAACTGGGTCGTCAATGGTTCGACGAATGTATATATATATATATATATATATACGTCCGATGAAAGGCTTGTAGGATCATTGACACTGGAAATGACGAATCATAAATGTGGTCATAAAGGAGAAGGTGGATCAGGCCTTACATTGGTGGATCAGGCCTTTTCCCTTTCGGAGGGTAAATAAAATGAATACCCAATGCCATATGGCTTGGGCCTTTGTGAAATACTAGGACAAGAGTGTGGATGATACCATATTGAAAGGGCATGTTGGGGTGGTTGAGCCAAATTTCATTTTAATTTCCATTTGTGCAATTCAATTGTGGTTCAGATATGGTGTTTGGAAAATTAGTTTGTGATGCTTTCTATGTACTCCAGATTGTGTTTCTTTCTATGTACTCCAAGTTGATGAATTTGTGGTCAAAATTTTGTAGGTGTTTATCTTCCTCTGACAATTGAGTTGTTAGAGGTAACTTTTTGCATTGCATGTCGACATATTTATAGTGTCCAGATATAAATTCCAATGTCCCAACAACGAAAATTGGCTAGTTAACCACCTCTATGTGAAAGAAATGGTTTTAATGAGTGAAATAGGGCATTCCTTCTTGTTGCACATGTTTTTTTGCATTTAAGTTATGAAAATGTTGATTTCCTATAATTCATGCCATAGTATTTTCACGTACTTAGTGCCCTCCTTTGCACCATAAAGGAAACAAGGTACTTATGTCTCCTTTACACGATCAAGGAAACGAGGCACTTCTATCTCCTTTGCACCATCAAGGAAACAAGGCACTTTTGTCTCCTTTGCACTATCAAAATTTGATGTGAAGATATTATATGCTCCTTTGCACCATCAAGGAAACAAGGCACTTTTGTCTCCTTTGCATGATCAAACTTTGATGTGAAGCTCTTATATGCTCTGATACAAATCAGTTATGTACCAAGACCCCTCTCCTAAGGATGTGGTACCAAGTGGCCTCAATCCACACTGCTCATCTTTGATATTCAATCCTCAAAGGCTCTTCATCAAGATTTTAGCAAAGTGGTAAGATCCATTAAAACACAGAACACAAAATCTGATCATAGCCTTTAAAGTGCAATGAATTTCATTCAATAAGGAATTAAGCATAGATCACCACAATAAACAAGATCGCAGATCTAAGAGCTAATAAATCAGAGTTGCATATGTAAACCATAAAAATAAATAATAACAACATTCACATAATTCGAACAAGATTAAAGATCAAAACCAACCATATTTTCATAAGTATAAAAGTACATAAAAAGACATTCACATAAGTTGCAATCAAAATTTGCTTTGAATAAATTTTCATATCTGCCTCTAGAGGAATTTTCACCTAGAAATAGATAGGCTTGCATATTACAAAGCCATCTCCATGTTGAAGGCCGTGATGTGACAAGGGCATCTCTTACAACCCAATTTTCAAACCATTGTTGGACATTATGCAACTATCCTAGGAAAATAGGCTATTTTAAACCTATGGATCCATGACTCATCCAAGAAAAAAAACCCTTTGGATCAACCAGAGCAAGGAGCACGAACTTGATCAATTCACAAGTAGAGATTCTTGTTGTGGTGTCTTTGCTCCCTTTGAGAAAAAATTTCCCAGGTTTAGTTTCCTCTTTGATTCTATGGATATTAAGATAATCCAAGTCCAATGACTACATATGGCCCAATTTGGGCCCGAAGTTTATAGGTGATGAATTTGTGTTTGTAGAGGACTAAATCCAAGCCTTTCTTGATGCTTACTCCCTCATAGGGGCTGAACACGAGGATATAGTAGTTAGATTGCATGTCCTAACCTTTGAGGGGGATGAAACCTGGTGTTTTTTCACTCTCCCTAATGACTGTATAATAAAGAAAGATATTAAAACAACTTATGGGAATATTCCAAGGTGCTAAAGGAACATCTATGCCACTTAAGTATTTTATGACTATTTTACTTCATGAGGGAGAACCAATTTAAAACAATAGTGCATCTCAACATTACAAAGTATTACCCAAGCTTCTAGGCCTCAATGAGCAACCTTGCGGCAGAAATGATGAAGAATTAGTTGATATAGAGTATAAACTATGCTCATAATTTGTAAAGACCACCCTTTCTCATAAAGGAGACCTTTGTATTGCTCTTGATTGTAAAGAAACTAGGCTCACTTCCAGTCAACTGCTAGACTCAGTTGTTTTTAAAGAATAAGATGATAATGACTATCATGTTGAATGTGAGACATATTTTATCGCAGCAGACCACCATCACATCCAAGAGGATGTGGGAGTTTCTATCATGGATGGCCATATGCTTGAAGATGGTGAAATCAATGAGGAGAGACCAAAGTTGGAGGTAATGCACATTTCTGATTCCGATGGAGAACTTGTACCCATAGTAAGTAGTCTTAGTGATTTGTTCTTGTTCAATTCAATGAGAGGCCCTTTCTTCCTATCCTTTGATGAAGATCCTCATTATTGTGAAGATGATAAAATTAAATATGATAGTGTTACTCTGTATATCCAAAATAAAAGTTCCTTAGCAGTCCTGATACACACCTAGATTTGGGCTCATTTTGGAGGCGAAATAAAGGCAGATCACATGTAATGTTCCTTCATGGACCACCAATTCATAATGGTGACTACCAAAGGAGGTGGGATGATCATGAAGGGCATGATCACAATTATGATGCCATAAGGGCCATTTTTGAAGGGCCCACTGAGTATGACAAAACTACCAAAAAATTATTGTATGAGCCTGAGCATTTTGTTGATGATACCATTGGTTTGCCACTAGGACAAGGAAAGTGTTAGCACTCTGTAAATTCCCAAAGGTTGTAAAAGGGAAGAAGAAATTTACAAGAGGTAACCTTAACCAACCACTTCGAAACTGGTATCTAGCCCTGCCAGTTTCAGAGAGGGATCTCTCTGTAAGATTTAGATTTGTTTGGATTTTTAGATCTTAGGTTAGTTAAAAATAATAGTACCGATTTGTTTGTATTTTTTAATAAACTGGTTGAATGTTACTTACGCTTCCATTGGGATATGGGGTCTATTTTATAAAAAGGGATATCAAAGGACAGTTTTTAGAAGATTCGTTTTACAGGGCAAGGTAGTGCAACTGCAGGATTCTTTAGAAATAAAATGATGGATTGCTGAAAAGGCGAGATATCAGTTAAAACAAAAAAGCAATTAAGAATTTATTTGTTGAAACATCAGAAGGAAAACATTTAAATCTGTAAAAGATTAAGAATAGAGTATGCAATGGAAAATTTTGCAACTTTAACTTCTTTTAAAGATTATATTAGAAAAACAACATGATAACTGAGAAAGAAAAACTTTTTACGAAGATAGAGGAAACTTCACCAACAGCTAACACGCAGGAATCCTGTGAAATGTCTCTTTGTATTACTGGAATGACCTCTTGATAAAATTACAGATTACAACTTGCTCGGGCGTAAAAATTAACCCTTAGTACTTCAAAGTTTGAAGTATTTATAATCAAGATTACAAACGACCCTGTCATAAATGATCAGGACGTGGAAAATGCTATTTTTAACTATCTAGATAATAAGATGCAAAAATATAGGAACTGATGATGATGCGTCGAATCTTTCATGTTGATTTTGGGGAAGATCATTGGTGATTCATTCATATGACTTTGACTGTGCTGGATGTTGACTTGGATGAGACCTTTATCTTTATTAGATCAATTCGCACAACTCATCCCATCTTTGTGTACCGGGGATGGTAACTTTCAATAGCCAGTGATAGATTTCATCCATCTCGATATACTTAGCAAAAGTCGGCTTGGTGAGGAAAATGTACTTGATTTTGTGTTGTATGTTGAGGTCAGGCTGCAAAGTCTCCAAGAACGCTTTGCATGTGATGCTTCCCTGTATCCCTGAGAACTTGGAACTGTCTTTGGCCACGGTGGCAATCTTTTGCTTATAATCGAATAAAGTCATCAATTTATCATTTAGGACAAGTAAGCCAGGAAGGCCCTTTTTCTATAATGCCTCAAGCTTGTTAAAAATCTCTGAACTCCTTTGTCCATGTTCTGAGATTTCTCCTCCAACTGCAACATTAATCCTCTTTTGGTCAACACTCTTTTGACTTCGAGGATAGTTTCTGTTTCGTCTTCAACTTTTAGGTCTTCAAGCTCTTCCTTGGTTTTTGAATTCTGAAACTTGATGATCTCATTAGTTGTCAAGGGAATTTCACCCAACTCTCTTCTTATTCTGTCAATAGCCTGTCTACTCTTTATCACCAGATCATGTTGCTCGAACATGATTTGCACCATGTGACAAATTTCGTTTATGGAGTTGGAGATATCTGTCCAGATATTTTCCTTAGCCTCTGCTAATGTCTTACCTGCCACTGTTTACTTCTGAAGTTGTTGTATTTCCTGTTTCAACTTCTCTGATGCTTGTCTCTCAATGTTGTATCTTGTTTGTAAGGAAGACTTGAGTTCCTGGAGACTTTCAACCTCCATTTTCAGCCTATTTGTCTCTGTTCCTTGCAGAGTCATCTCCTCCATGGACTTTGCTAACTCCACATTTTTTTCCAGTGATGTCAATGGAGTTGCCAATGGAATTTATGATGTAGTGGTTGTTGGCACAACTATTGTACTGACTTCTGCAAGGGGAACTGCACTCAATGGAATGATTTCCATCGGGGTTGATTGTTCTTTCTCTTTCAATACCTTTCCAATTCTGCCTCCATTTCCTTGATCTGTGCATTCTGCTACATGATTAGCTTCACCAATTCCTCTTTCTCATCCTGTGCCTCAGCTATTTCTTTAGCTTGTGAATCCTTTGTTGGTGGAAATTTCAACTTTTTTCTCAGAGATGCAATGTCATCATTCTTTTTCTTTAACATCTCCTCTTCTTCTTTTACTTTCAAGGGATCATACCCAATCTTGAGCACCAACTCCTCTAAGGATTTTATTCTGTTATCCTTTGCAAAAGAGGATATATTTTCCAACTTCAATTGGGTCTGAACATTGTTTAGAGATACCTGTAACTTTGTTTCCGTAGAGGAAGCATGTGCTAATGTGGAGAAAACCATTTCTCCAGTCTGTCTGTGCAAATCCATTTGGTTAGTTGGATGGACTTGTTCGGTGTCAAAAACAATAGTTGACCTTTTGTAGTCAGTGATCTCTTTGGGTTGAGACACATGTGCTTGCAGAAATGCGAGATGCATTCTTCCTTTCTCTGTGTCAAAAGCTGACAACAGTCTGTGCTGTGCTGTGGAGGTTTGCTTCCAGAACTGAGCGTAGGTGTTGTTGGTCAGCATCTGGTTCTTCTTTTTAATCATGTCATATTTTTTGAAAATGTTCATAGGTACAGATCCTTGTGGAGTTTGGGTGGTCACAGCTATATCCGTCTACTTCTTTGAAGAAGAAGTGGACACCACCTGATGTTTTCCCTCAATCACTTTGGTAGAGTAGGGGTCTTCCTCACCAGACATGTGAGTAGCATGAGTGGTTTTGGGTCTCTTGTTGTATAATTGAAAATCTTTTGTTGATACCTCAGTGATTGAAGGAGAGGCATCCTTTCTTGGCCTTTTTTCCTTTGGTACCTGTGGAGTGGTAGTCTGTCAAAAAGAGACTGAAGGAGATTCCTGCTGTTTAGTATCTACCAGAGTGTTTTCCTCCCACTCTGTCTAGTTCACATACTTTTCAATTTCTGGTTTGAGGGTGTGAGCATAAGGTGAACTTTTGTTTTTGGATCTCATCTCTGCAATGATCCCACTTGGGTTATAACGCCAAACGAAACTGGTGTTGAATTTCATTTCCTTTAATAGTTTATCTGCCTCTTCCCCAACAGCTCGATTGTTGCAGATAAACGATCCTATTTTCCCTTTAATCCTCATCTGTTGTTTTTTCTTCAGAGACACAAAATGAATTCCATCTGAGTTTATCATCTGATGAATATACTCCAGTGAAAATATTCGAATAGGCACATACTTGGGAAATTTGTATGGAGCTAGTTCATGCCCATACACTCTAATCTCTGTGTGATTCTGGTACAGGAAACAATCCCCAGTCTT
Source organism: Picea engelmannii (assembly GCA_009831015.1). Lineage (NCBI taxonomy): Eukaryota > Viridiplantae > Streptophyta > Pinopsida > Pinales > Pinaceae > Picea > Picea engelmannii. The sequence goes on along the minus strand of ML801519.1, from coordinate 186,696 downwards.
TGCGAGATCCGAAAGGTGCAGAACTCTTTGGATCTCCTCGTTTATCCTCATTTTTGGTCTTCCACTGAGCATGCCTACCACTAGGTGATAAAACAACTCGATGAATTGTTTGAAACTGAACTCAGTGGAGTTTCTTCTGAGCAGTGACGTCCATAGAGTTACTGCTTGCGTTTTTCCGTCCTTGTCCATATTCTACATGAGAAAGGAAAATTTGTCTTATTGATAGAACATAAACATGTAGGCTAGTATTGAAGAATACCAGAACATGCCTTCTATAGGGAAATTTGCCAGTTGTTCGTGCAGGTTCTTGGCCAAAAAACCATTGTAATCAAACTGGGTGGAAAATTTCTCTTTAGCAGAGAAAATGGACAGGAAACCTAGGATAGGTTCATCCACCCATTCGTCTGAGAAGTAACCGAGCAAACAACACAGTGTTGAGATAATCTGGTTTCCCTTTTCGGAAAATATGGAAGAATTATAGGGAGGATTCTTCTTAGGGAATTGGGCATCTTGTGGGAGGAATAGCTCAAAGATTTGTGCTCTTTGGGGAAAAGACAGGTTCTAATACATTTCTATCAGAATTTCAATTGTGAGGGGAGAACGGGGTTCAGCTCTAGGTACCTGCATCATTTGATCGATGACCTCGGGTGTAATAAGGAAAAAGGTTTCTCCAGACGAAGATACTATGGCTCTCTGATCAGGGAGGTAGTGCGCTTGGCATTTGAGGGCGAATTCGGGAAAATGAGAGACTTGGGGAAAAATATACAGAGGGAAACTTGACTACTAGAGCCCAATTTCATCGCTCTGATCGATGAAGGTGTCTTTAAACCATCACTGTAGCTCGACGAATTCGAAATCGAACCTGGTTTCTAAGATCAAATATTCTTTGTCTGCTAATGGGATCCGGTCAAGATTGACAGGAGGTGGGAGAAATGGATTTTCCTCCGTATTTGACTTTTTACTTTAGGGTGCCACATATTTCCACTGGTACATGCACACTGAACACACATTAGTAGGCGAAAACTTATGGTTGGATGAGATGTTGGAGAGGCGAAGGAAAATGAGTCTCTGATACATAGAGAGTGTGAGTGGGATGTGAATGACCGAAATGGGGTCAGAATTTAGTGAACGAGTGTCCGTTGGGCGAAAAAGGACAGGTCAGGTGAACAACGGGTATGTGGCCAGTAATAAATGGCCAACGAGTATTTTAGAGTGTGAGGGGGCAAGGTGAAGGACATATGACATGTGTACCCGGTTGATGTGCAAAATGGTGATTGGGGAATGAACGAAAAAGATATGACCCATAACGGTTAGATGGAGGGGACATGTTGATGAGGTTGTGAAATGGGATCTACAAGGGGTGGTTTTGGGGTGTGACATCTCTGGATGACGGTGGTGAGTTGGAAAAATGGTAAGCGGTAAATTTTTGGAGTGGGGAGGTAAGATGCAATAAGATGATGCCACGTAGGGATGGGGCCCACTTGGACACTGCTTCATTCTGGACCCCCCCGTCGTTAAAGGTAGAAAGGTTGGGGGGGTCTAGGATCTCTTGCTGACCGTTGATCTGAACAAATCTAGATCAACCATTGTTTCAAATGCATTCTTTAACCATCATGTCGGACCCCCCCCCCCCCACCGTTAAAA
>ML801519.1:111604-159263 GCA_009831015.1 Picea engelmannii | reverse complement strand
CAGCAATTAAACCTCGGCTTAATGCTAAGCCATTTGGCACGTCTACGCCACCTGTCACCCCATACGGGGGATATTTTCCACTATATTTAAAAAGTATGAAACCATGAATTAATTATGGAGACACAATTATATGGAAATCCTTAATTTCAAAAAAGTAAATTGTAAAAAATATTTTTAAGATTGAAAGAAGCATGGGAAAATGACTGAAAACACAGTTGAAGGGAAAAAAATAGAAAAAATGAAAATAGATGAAAAAAATAAGCGTTTTAAAAAATAATGTGGAAACAAGATTGATCAAAGAATTTAAAATATCAAAAACCACCTAAAAAGGGAGGGGGTGGTACTGATAGCACAATTTTTAAAAACGGGGTAAAAAATGTGAGCCCCCCAAAAATGCGAACTATGTAGAGTTCTCGTTAAGTTGGTAACTTTGTTTATTATTCATAACAATGTTTCATTAGTACAAATATCATTATTATGTTTTTTACTTGGAGGAGTAGTGGACACCATTGATTGGATTGTCGTCGATTCCTCTCCTCTCTGAGCACCGCCATCTACATGCTCTTCCATTGAAACAAGAAAAGTTATAGGTACACCATACAAGGGAAATATTTATAATCGTCATATTATACATTTCATTTTAAAGACACATACTGTGATGGGTTTGCAAACCACTAGTATCATGGGGTTGTTGTCCACCAATGTCAAATGAACCAGTGTTTCTTGCCTACTTAAAACATATATAGACATAATTAATTGATGGGTAAAATCAATTGTCAATATATTGGACAAGTAATCAACAACTACAATCTTGTCATTTTATTTACCAACTAATTTAAAGGGTCAGATTGTGTTTGTGATCCCTTCCTTTGTCAATTTTCCACCACATCTTGAAAGCCAAACTCGAATTCGAGCATCGAGTCTTATTTTGTGGCAACACTATCGAAGGTATCCCCTTGCATCACATGGCATAAGATATGATTTTTTTCTTATTGACTGCAATTAGATAAAAATTGCGTGATGATATGTATAATATGAATAAAGTATTTGGTACTTACAATTCTAGCTTTTAGTCTCAAGTAACCACCTTGGCCAAGTTTGTGTTGCCCATGTTTATCTAGTCTTGCCTTTGTTGTTTTTGATGTGTCTGAGAGCCTAGAAAAGTTACAAGTATGTTATAAGATATCACACATTTTTTTGTAGAATTAAACTAAATTAAACATAATCAATTCAAAATATCATATATTACCTTCCAGGACTAGGTGGTGTCTTCCCGTCACTTCTCAATGCACTCTCCTTTACGTTCTCCTATATATTATTCCATTCCCTCTCGTGAATGGCCAGAGAACGATCATACTTAGTGGTTTTTTTCAATTGAACCCTATATTGATCTCTGACATATTTGAAATATGTACCGGCCCTCGAGGTGATTTCAGACTTGTTGAATATATCACCAAACAGGCCGACCATATGGTCTATAATATTATTTTTCAAATTTTTATTTTGGGCATTCCATTGTGTGTGAATGGTGGGATTGAAGATATCTAGAGCCTTGTATTGCAAGGTCCTTTAAAAAATATAGTTTCCTGAAAATATATATGATAATTAGATTAAAATAATATGAAATATGTAGGTTTCAATCAAATGGCAGGAATTAACTATTTAACATATTAAAATATACGCGAGATTTGTTGTATCTTCAAGGGAACCAAGTTTTCGTCCACCAACAAGTTGATGGATACTATTCACGATATTTGAGCACGTGTTTCCTCAGGATAACAATTCTCTTGCTCTGCAGAACCAATATCCTCATGAGATTTTCCTTGTAGACCCTCATGAGCATGGTCTAGCATGTGCGATGGGGGTGTCTCATGGGCCCTAGAAGTTTCAGTTCTTTGAGCCACATACAAAGAGGCAAATAGCCTCATAGGTATGTGGATTGTGCTAGGATGTTGTGGGGTTTGTGTATCACTTCCACCAACAACGTCCCCATGACTAGGTTGTCTCGTCGGATTCAAAATTGCCTATAGAAATAAAATGCTCATATAACGATATCGTACACAAATTTCATAAATCAATATAATGTCTGAAATAGTCTTTTTTTTTTTTTAATTGTGTTTTCCCCATATTGTTCTATATTCTGCCTTAACATTTCCATCCTTTTTTTTCCCTCCTCTATAAGTGGCTTAGACCTATCCAATTCAATGTATTCCTTATTTTTCTTTCTCAAGGCCTTTCGAATTGTTTTCACCGGGTTGATGGAATCATATATTTCATTCCACGTAGCATCCTGCTCTGACGATGTACTCGTCTACATCAAAAAATAAACATGTTAATTCAATTATTGTAAGCAATAATTGATATGAAAATCATTTTCATACCTACTCCGAGCTATCCGATGCCTTCCCATGATCACCCTGCCACATTATAAGATGCATGAAAATTTAGAATTTAGAATGTTAGAAAATTATCTAAGAAGAATGAGTTATTAAAGTGTATTTTAAAGATATAAAAATGAAAACATTAATTATAGGTTTGGTATACTAGTGGAACATGTTTACGCCCATAATAACAATGCTTCCATCGATTCAATTCAAATCGTAATCGATCAACAACTCTTCCCATGCAACTATTGTTTTCACTGCAATTACGAATATTTGATTACCTCCATGCCCCTCAAATATACAATTGGGTTTCTTTCTTGTTGTCCCAGGTCTTGTACTTTTAATAAGAACTGCAATATTGTTTGATGCCTTTTTCCTTCCATCAATATACATCGTCGCTCCTTTATTGTGATAATTGTCTTTTAGATGTATGTAATTTGTAGCGATTGCATATCTTCACATAATTGGCATATATCGGATCAAACTCAACTAATATCCATAGTTGTAGCATCGTACAACATACTCCAATAACTCAACAAGTCCTCCATCTTTCAACTTTATGCCATCCATGGAGAATAGACCCAGGCCATGTATGGACAATGGAGCAATGCGATAAATCCTCTCATTGACACATAAGTCAGTGTCCAACTGAGGAAGTTCATTGGGTACCCATGGTCTCAGTAGATGTTTGTACCTCAAAGGAACCTCGGTGTCACCTATTCTCTCATCGTCATATGAACATGAAACTCCTTCAACAAGAAATAATTCCATGCGCCTACGAAATTTTCTTCTGAACTTTTCACCTCTAGTTGATCTCGCCCTGTTAAATGTGTTGGATGTCGTAACACTTCCCCCCTCCCTCTAGAAATTCCATCGCTTGAGGATGATGGGTTTGATAGGTACTTGTTTGGTTGTACCTACACTCCATCAAATGAGAAAATGTAGCTAGAGATGATAGGATTTAATTAATGCACATCCTTCGCCTGAATAAACATCATCAAAATGCATGTGCCAAACACGATTATGGAGATTCAGGCTAGTCATATATGGTATATGGGGTGGTGGTGGGGGGTTACAACTATTATGAATTGGTGGTTGGTGAATGAGATAAATGGGGTATAGCTCAAAGAAATCAAGCTAACAGAGGACGAGTTTGACAATAATAAGTTTGATGTGAACAAACTTAAATTGGGATTGAAGAGAGATTTGAAACACTGTGTCAGAGAGAGGTAAAGGGATGGGATTCCTCCAAATAAAGGGGAATGTTGTGAATCATGCATGAATGACTAGGTGACTAGTGTTGCACTATAGTTCCCAACTATTTGGACATTTTTGTGTGAGGAGTAGATAATTCAAAGGGATAATGCTTATATATGGAAATTTTCATTACTCAAAGTAAGTATGCCTAAATTGAAACAAGTTTGCAAGTGGTGCAACAATTTGTTTATATGTGTGTTTAAATAAATCATAAAGGTGGTGCTTTGATGTATAAGTTTTAACACAATGTTTGTAAATTAGAAGAATGATCCTATCAAATCTACCAATTTTCACTTAAATCAAAATCAATAATTGGGCCTTCCTATATATCTCACTTGAACTAGAATTTTTTTTGTGGCCTCGAATGGAGAATTTATGTTGGTTAGGCTAATTCAATTTTTTTTGAGAGGGCTAAGTTTGGCATCATGAACTGTTCCATTTCTCTAGCAAGTTAGAAAAAAATTTAATGGAGGTCTCATCCCCATATTAGATGTCTATCCGGGAGGAAGACCAAAAGATTGAGGTTCATTGAAGCGTACATTTCCAATTACTTCATTCAACCCCTACCCTGTAAGTCTTACAATGTGTTTATCCCTTGTGGGTTGAGTGGGGTTGGCAAGGTACCAATAATGTTATTCTCTCTTAAGTGTTTGAGGGTAGGATGAGATTCTTACAAACATTTTAAGTCAATTGCGTATATCTTAGGTTATTAAGAGGAGAATTTTTTATCCTCCTCACTCAAGTTCAATTGTGTCTTGTGACATGTTTTGCCCTTATGGATCGATTGGGGCTACCAAGGCACCAATAATCCCACTCTCACATAAGTGCACTTGAGGGTGGGACAAGATGTTTTAAAATATTTAAATAAAATAAATTGTATGTAGTTAAGGTTGTTAAGAAGGGAATTTTTATCCCTTTCACCCACTTTCAAATTCTCCCTTGTGACATATTTACCCTTCACAAAAGTCAATTAGATCTAGTAAGGTACCAACAATATCACTCTTTCTTGAGTGATCGAGGGTGGGATGAAATGATTCCAAAATTTTATGTCAATTCGGTGTAGCTTGGGTGGTTAAAAGTAGATTTTTGTTTTTCACAATAACATATATATTTTGTATTAGAAAAATCTATAGGAGAATTTGATAATGTTGTACTACAAAAAAAATAGTTTAGTTGCAACTTGCTAACAAACGATATAGAACTTCATCCAAAATTCCCTATTCTTTCCCACCCAGTTCTAGAATTTATAGGACTAGTAGGTACACTTCTTTAGAAATAAGAACAACAAAAGTACTTGACAAAAGATGACACCAGAGAAAATAAATTATAAGTGATCTCCTTGAATGACATCGAATTTTAGGCCTACCTGAGTCTCTAGAGATGCATCCTCAAAGTGCATTTCCACATTATTTTGATCTATAGGGATAACTTCACTTTTAGTATCCATCAATTACAATTTAGGAGAACACATGATACCCATGTCCTCATCATTTTCTAGTGAAATGCTGCAAAGAGAGGAGTCCCCAACAACCATAGAAGCCAAAGGGGTAGGATATGAAATCACCTCCCAAGGGAGGTGAAGATGAGCCATGATTCTATCAACCAAAGATTGGAGAGAATCAATTTGAGACGCTAGATCCAAGTAATTTTGATGATAAATATACATGAAGGTGGTTACCTATTTATCCAATTCTTTAAGCTCCAGTAGTTGGGTTGCAGTTTCCACTATGCACTAATCCCTTACCCTATTATCTGCTTTAAGTTTACCATCAAAATATTCCTACCAGCGATTTCATTAAATGGTGGAATTTATCACACAACATTGAGCTTCATCAACCTAACACTCAATATCACTTAACTTCCCATTGAACCTCCTTGAGCTCACACAAGTTGGACAATTTATTCCTATAATGGGAGTGGGCCATTTCTACTATAGATATATGGAAATTCTATGGCGTGCCACCCCTAACTAGATCACCTTGAAGTGTGACCTTGGGTTTTATAAAAGTCACACCAAATTATTCCTAGAATAGAGCACCCTTGCTCACTTTCAATGCTTTGATCTTTAAAATGAAGCTTTTAATGGATCTGAAGTGGACTTCCCCTTACATAACAGTTTTCCAAATTGACTCAGCTATTATGCTCGAGAGGATTATTGAGTAAGCATATCAATGAAGGTCTTCCATAGTCCTCTATTCCAAGGGGTACTATTCATGCTCTTAGGTATCATGAAGGAAGATTAAAAAAAATTCAATCCCAGGCCTTAGTGGTTTAAGGTTTTAAGAATTTGCAGGCTTCAGAATATTGATAAATTTCTTCAGGTCAATGTACATCAGGAAGAAAAAATTTATTATCAATTTTTACTGGAATATTTGAGGGCATTACTCACGAAAGAATACAAAATCTACCATTGGGAAATACAGAAATGGTTTTAAGATAATCACAATGAGAATGGGAGTTGATGTTATAGTTTTTAGCTGTTGCAATCTCATCGACATTTCAACTCAAATTATTGGATTAATTTCATATACGTTCTTGACAGGGACTAAACATGAAGATATTATAGAACCAATGGTGGACTATTAATTAAAAATTTCAGGACAACGTAGAAGATTGATTTGTTCCACTGCAGAGGATTGGTCTAAAAAATTATCAACGCTCTTGCAATGGTCCTCTTACTCAATTGAAATAAATTTACTCAGACAATTTGATGATATTCGATCACATGAAAAGCTTACTAATTTTGGCGGCATTGTTGGTGTAGGTGAGGTCTCCAATGTCGCTCGAGCTAGGGCCTCCTTTGTCACTCATCTGTCGCTCCTCTGTTGCATTGTGGGCTAGGGCTTCCGCTGTCTAAAAGCCGTTTGTTATCGCGGTTAGGGTTCTTGGTCCTCTGTTGGAAGCAGGGATAGGGTTGTCGGGAGCTGAATGCGTCGGTGAGGTGAGAAAAGATTACGGTGAGGTGAGGCGAGATTGCCGTGAGGTGAGGATAGAATGCGGTGAGGTGAGGCATGAGTTAACAATGGATTACGAGGTACAACACTTCTTACAATACTTCTTCCAAAATGTCCCTATTTATGGCAGTTTACGGGTACCATCCATCACATTAACTTTAAGAAGGAAACCTAAGTTTCAACCAATGGAGGATCAAATCAAACACTATCAACATGTTATCCATATATTGAAGGACAAGTTGACTATAGAAAAAAAAATAGGATGAAACAACAAGAAAATCAACATTGCAGAAAAAGGCACTTTGAGGTGGGGGATTGTGCATCTTTGATGCTACAACCATACAAACTGATATCCCTTGGGAGAAAAAAATAAAGAAAACCCAAATATTGTGCTCCCTACTAGTGTCATAGAGGATTGGTAGTATGGTTTATAGATTGGAGTTTCATCCTTCGCCATGTATTGATCTCATCTTCCATGTTTCATGTTTAAAGAAGGCATTTCATGAAAATTTCCTTGTTCAAGGTATTCTTCTAAAGATTGATGAAGAGGGTACAACCATACTATAATCTAAGTTATGTATTATCTTTTATTTACTTGTTTACTATATTTTTCATGGTACTACTTAATTCGACTATTTTCTTATCTATTCGGCTATTTGCTTCAAAACATTTTATTTTATAGTGTGAAGTTAGTTAGTGATTATAACTTACAAATTCAAATACTCAATACAATAAAAATAAAATCACATAAAGATTACCTCAAAGAACCCAACGTGGGAAAATTATAGCTCAAAATGGATTGTTTAATTCTTTTAATTCTTAGGACAATTGCATATTAAAAAGTGATCAATTTGAGCTTCTATACTTGTGCCAATGACCTAGAGGGTACAAGAGTGAATATCTCCTCTACTCAACTACATTCTTCTCCACAACCAATGTCAAAACTACCACTCATGTTGATCTCTTCAATTTGATCCCTCTACAAATGCATCTTGGACATTTCCATGCGTCAAAATATCTAAACCAATAAGTGGATGGACAAACCCCAAATTTTGAATCATCACTTGCCATCATTATGTCTTGTTTTTGTATTCCAGCCTTCGGGAATTCCTAGGGCCATTTATTAACATTTTATTCAAGGGCCATCTCATTTAGTGTTTAAAGACATAATGACGACTCCCTTGTCGCTACCCCTATTAATTGTAACTTATATGTTACTACAGACAAATCCTTTTCTAAAGACCCACAAAGTGTGGTTTACATCCACTTATTGTTTGGAAAAGATATAAAGTGCCCCAAAATAAAACCATTAAAATTTACCATATGATGTAGACAAAGTAGCGCCTAAAAACTAGAAAAAAACCAATGTACATCAACCATAACATTGATGGACAATAGATGAGTTTTTTATCATCATGTGCTAATATAGCACAAAATACGTCAAATAAAAAAGATATGTATATTAAATCCCAACTCCCTAAAAATAATTTAGGCCCAAGCATCATGTCCGAAATAATTTAACAAAGAGAAGCTACTTTCTCCCATTTTTCATGGATCTTGTAGCAAATGAATAGGTTTGTAGTACCACATAGTGTGAGGGTAGGGATGGAGGACCACCCGAGCACATAGGCATTACTAAAAAGGGGAAAGATGAGAGTGGAATCGCCACTTGGTTTTAGGGATAAAGTGAGAAAAATTAGAGTAAGACAAAGTAGGTGAAAATATGAGGGAAAGCCACTAAATCAATTATGATCTTATTATTTTGATTTGAATGAAAACCCAGGGCTATAGGTGATTATAATGGTGGATCAATTAAGTTTTACCAGTAAATTAGAAAAGGAAATTGGAGATCGAATCCATGATGCTAGAAATGGAAATGGAAGTAGGAATAGAAATCACCTTGGAACTCGTTGTTGTAGATGATAAGCTCTTTTGTAACATCCCCAGCCACCTAGGCTAGGCCATGCTACTCCATAAAACACTCTGACAAAGCTATGATACCAATCTCTAACATCCCCAACATACTACTTAGTCATGTTACTCTAAAATTTCACTGCATAGTTTCTAATTTAAACACAATCCACGTGGTTTCACTTGAAGTAACGCGCTCAACCCAAGATTGAGTCGCACTACACAACTTATAACAGCGAAAGCAACAATCTCTTTTCAAAATAAACTTAATCAATGGAATTAAATCAAACAATTTCACAAATAAGAATATTGACCACATAGTACAATTGTGCGCACAACCACCTAGGCATCATGCCCCACTTATGTTATTACTGTGCGCGATATCCAATTCCTTAACCTACACACATGAGTTCCAACCTCTAAAGAACATAGGTTACAATCCCACACACCCAACCACTCAATCCTCTTCTTGATAACGCATAACCAAATCACAAGGTTAAACTTAAAAGGAAAGGTTACCATCAACTGACATACTCATGCACAATTACAATTAAAGGCTAAAAACACCATACTTACATGAGCATGCAAAAATTAACAAAATAACAGCAAATACTTATATGCAACACATACAAGAATTTAACCCATGTCAAACATAGACAAGAATGCACACAGTAACCAAGACAATTACATAAGGAACACTTATCTTAAATGAAAGTCACCAACTGCGGACTTGAATTAGACGTTCCTCCCAACCATAGATGTTGTTGCTCAAAAGGTTTTAGCAACATGTCGCCCGCAAGATGGGGCGTAACTTCACTAGGGAAAAAGGGTTCCTAGAGACAAGCTATGGTATGAAACTCAACAAAATTTCCTAGTCCTAAGTGTTCGCTACTGCAACTAGCCCACATTCCCTCATTCCCCACACACCTGTCACACCCAGGGAAGTGTTCCCCTTCTCTTCTCAAAAGTCCTTCGACTGCCCCACTTCCCTTCCTGGGATTACTAGCAACCAGTCGGATAGGAAGTCTCCAAGCTATGTGACTAATGCTCAGTGCACCATGGAACAACTCTCAACAAAACTCTTGCCTGGAGAGTATGCCCATGGGTATGACAACCACTCCACAACAACCAATATCTCACCCAGAGAGACTTATCATGGTCTGTCCACCCGAATATTCGACAATGAAACTATGGATGTCGCCCCATAACTCCTTACAAGCTTCTCTATGGAGATAAAGTAATAACAAGATTTTCCATACAGTTTGACCCCCTTTTGCACACGATATCCTGCAACATGAATTCCTTCCTCGACTCCTAGATCATCTCCCATGCAATAATAATCATAATTCCCAAAATACATTACGGCCAACAATACATATTGCATGCCTTCCATTTGACATTTTTCACCTTTAGAAGTAGTTTTAAGCCACTTGGTGACCTATTCCCTATCCTCGAGAACTTAGGATAAAAACATATCCACATTACGCTTTTCTGGAAATATTATTAAAATATTCCTCAAGACTTACGACTCACCCCTCTTTTCCCTTTTTCGATGGAGTAGCCCCCCCATCTCTTTTTCGTCTCTATCAGTTAGTGCACAATGATGCAATATTATATTAATAATCATGATTGTATTTACATGGATAGGCACGCTGGCCTATCTGCATCCAGGATCACCAACCTCATAATCATATAGCCTCTCCTTCCTCCATACATATCATTCATTCCCATGCACTAACCTAAGTGAATGCAACATAGTACAATGTGTGAACTTACCCAGGTGCATGCAACATATAAAATGTGCACGCCCTCTCTTTGCTAACATTTATTTTCGCACTTACTTAGATGCATGCAACATCCAAAACTCAGTGCCAACGAATCACCAACCTAAATGTTTATACATTTACACTTAATACCAATCGACTCGCTTGCCTATATGTATGATTACAAAGGGTTCCAGATCAGGGAAACTACAATCCCCTCCCCCTTATTTATGCATTATCCTCAGTGCATCATATACATATGTACATACAAAATTTTCAAACGTCATAAAAAAGATGAGGATACTTTGTTTGCATAGCATCCTCCTGCTCCTAGGTTGCATCCTCAGGACTGTACCAGGTCCATTGGACCTTTACCAATGCCATGACACAATTATGGAGTTGCTTGATTTTTTGATCCAATATGAAAACCAGTTGCACTTGAAATACGCCTTTTGGCTCCACCCGAATCACATTCCAATCAATGACATGATTAGCATTAGGTACATTCTTCTTAAGCAATTGCACATGGAAAACATTATGAATGCATAAGGACGTAGGAAATGCATGCATATAAGTGACAGGACCAATCCTTTCAAGGATTTTAAATGGTCCACAATAGCGTGTTGCTAACTTAGAACACTTTACCAACTTCAGGGAACTGCACATGACCTTTACTTTCAGAAACATGTGATCACCCACTCCGAATTCTCTGCGGGTTCTGCCTTTATCTGCACAAATTTTCTTCCTATCTTGGGCATATTTTAAATTATTCTTGATATTTACCATCTATTCCATTTCCTGGAGCAAATCTGACCCAACTACTGTGTGGTCTGCAAGGTTGTCCCAACTCACTGGCATGTTTCACTTTCTACCATAAAGTGCCTCAAATGGGCTCATCTTTAAATATGTCTGATACCCATTGTTGTAATCAAACTCTACCAAATGAAGGTAGTCTTCCCACTTGGATGGTTTATCCATCACATACATCCTTATCATGTCTTCAATCACCCAATTTACCCTCTCGGTTTGACCATCTAACTTAGGATGATATGTTGTGCTGAAATTCAGGCTTGTTCCAAATCCCTTGAATAACCCTTTTCAAAATTTCGATGTGAACTTGGAATCTCTATCAAACACAATTTTCTTAGGAACACCATGCAAATTATCAACTATGCACATGTATATCTCAACAACGTTGGTTTCCTTGTGCGCTAACTTTACTAGAATACAATGAGAAACTTTAGTAAGCTTGTCCACTATCACCATAATAGAATCATGTTGCTTATTAGTCCTAGGAAACTTAGTTATAAATTCCATGGTCACCACTTCTCACTTCCACTCAAGAATAGGAAAGGGATGCAACAAACTAGTTGGATGCATGTTGTCAGCCTTGACCTTCCGACATTAGAAACATTTTGCAATAAAATCCACAACTTCCTTTTTCATACCTTGCCAAAAGTGTTGCTTCTTGACCGTGAAAATGTTCTTCTAGTAACGTGGATGTCCAGCATAAGGAACCTTATGCATATCTGACAATATCAATCTCTTCAAATTTTGATCATTCGATACATAGACTCTACGTCTATACATGAGGATCCCATCCTCTATTAGTTCATAACCTTCAAAATTTGGCTATGACATACCTTGCTATAAAGTCGTACTTATATCCATATAGCATAGATATGATTTGGAAACTTCCAAAATTCTATCGTGCAAATATTCATGGTACATGCCAATGGTTGTAGCATGCATTTCATGCATCCTCCTACTGAGTGCGTCAACTACCTTGTTCTCTTTTCCTCTAATATGCTTTATGTCGAAGTCATACTCATTAAGGAATTATAACCACCTACTTTTTCTGGCATTCAAACTTGGTTTTCCAAACAAATACTTCATACCGAAATGGTCTGTTCTCAACTCAAATATCTTACCCATGAGATAAGGCCACCACATCTTCAAAGCATGCACTATAGCTGCCAATTCTAAGTGATGCATAGCATAGAGTCTTTCATGCTCTTTCAACTTCCTTGACTCGTAGCATACCACATGTCCAATATGACTCAAAACTCCACCAGTTCCTTCCTTGCATGCATCCATTCACGCAACAAAGTCTGCATCTGGATCAACAATCCTTAAAATTGATGCACTTTTCAACAAACTCTTCAAGTGATGAAAACTCCTAGTGCAATCTGGAGTCCACTCAAATCACACATTTTTCTTCTGCAGGGATGTAATTGGATGCGCAATCAGTGAAAATCCTTCAATAAACCTTCTGTAGTACCTTCCAAGTCCCATAAAGGATCTCACTTCTGTGGCATTTCTTGGTGTTTTCCATTCCTAAATAACTTTTATCTTCATTGGGTCCACAACTATTCCTTCTTCTGAAATAATATGACCCAAATAGTGATTTGTTCGCTGATAAAATGAACACTTTCTCAATTTTGCATAAAGATGATGCTCCCTCAAAACCTGCAACACCATCCTCAAGTAATGCTTGTTCTCTTCCTCATACTTTGAGTAAATAAGAATGTCATCCAAAAATACAATGAAAAAATTATCTAAATACTCTCTGAAAACTTCATTCATTAAACACATGAAGACAGATGGTCCATTCAACAACCCAAATGGCACCACTATAAACGCATAATGACCATACATTTTTTTGAAGGCAGTCTTACTAATGTCCTCCTCCTTTATTCTCACTTGGTGATATCCGGATCTGATATCTATCTTGGAAAATATTCTTGTGTCCCTTAGTTGATCAAACATATAATCTATCATTGGAAAAGGATATTTGTTATTTACTGTTACTTTGTTCAACTCCCTGAAGTCAACACAAAGGATTAGTGTACCATCCTTCTTCTTCACGAATAAAATTGGCACACCCCAAGGAAACACACTTGGGCGTATATACCCTTCTTCAGAATCTCTTCAAGTTGCATCTGCAACTGCTTCATCTCTAGCGTACACATCCTATAAAGAGTGTTGGATACATGTGTTGCTCCCGACATCAAAATAGTAGAGAAGTCAATATATATTTTTGGAGGTAATCTTGATATCTCTTTAAAAAAATCCTCAAACTCTTTCATTACTGTGCAGTCTTCCACACTCGGTTATTTATCCTTAGTTTCCTCTTCCATGTGTGGTGTGGATACTTGACACCCTTTCCTGTAACTTTTCTTCAACTGCAATGTTGAAATTTCTTTGATAGTCATAACTCTTGGAATTCCTTGAACTGACCTCAAATTTCCTTGCTCATATAGGCAATTAAATCCCTTATTGTAACAATCTAGGACATGCCTTAACCATCTCATTAATTTTCCTCTTTGCTCTTGTAGCTAACTTCACCAACCAAGATTTTCCAAGCTTGCTTCTTAGAAAATGGAATCTTTCCACCATTTTAGGATCTAGATAACTATGATTAGCTCTCGAGCCAATTAAAATAGAAATTGGTTGGTCATTAATCTTACCTTCCACCTCAATCATGTGTGACTAAAACTCAGCTTGCTTGTTATCCAACACAACGTAAATCCTTGGCACATTTCTACCCATGTCCTCAATTGTCGGAACTTGTTGTACATTGTGCGCAGTCCTCACTTTATCACCTCTTTAAGAGAAATCTCTGCACATATGATTTCCGCCACAACCCCAACACTGCATAGGTTGTCTCCATGACACTTGTCCCACTTTCTCTAACATTCTAGGCTCCTGAAGAGTCGTCATTCCTTGCACAATATTTCTAAAAAATGGTGGCTTAATTGCCTTCTTCCTATGTTCCACCTTACTTTTCATCTTGTCTTCCCAAGCCTTTTAGAAAGTCAACCTTCCCCTCTACTGTTCATAAAGACACTTAACACACCTTATGGTCTCTTCCAATGTCCTAGGGTCATCATATTGTATCTTGTCACTGATAAATGAGGGAAACCCACTCAAATATCTTTGAATATTCACATGTTCATCTTTGATAAAAGGCACATAATTCAACAGTTCTAAAAATATTCTTTCGTAGTTGTCTATTGTCATGCTCCCAAGATTGAGTTCGAAGAAATCCTTCATTTTCCTGTCATATTACCACTTGGTTAAGTATGTATTTTGGAAATACCTCTTGAACTCACTCCAAGTCACTTTCTTCTCATCAAATTGCCACACTTGCACATACTGATCCCACCACATTGATGTCTTTACCTTTAACTGATAGATAACAATTATTTCGTTTGCCCTTGCAGAATAGTTATGCAGCTGGACGTACTTCCTCATACCAAGAAACCAGTTCTACGCATATTCATCCTTTTTGTTCTCACCGTTCAGACCCATCTGCTTGTTGATTACTTTTCAACTTCATTGTATAAGTAAAAAATTTGGGTGTTAGAAGCCACAAAAGGGTCGAAGATCATTTATGTTAGTGTGTCAGAGGAGCCGATGGGTTTGAACCTTGTGAATGTGGTGAGAAAGGATGTGGTTTCCTTATGGTGCACTATTTTCTTCTTATTTTTCTTCTTTTGTTTTGTTTTTGAATTTTGTTGATCCTCATCTCCGTCTTTTCCTACATCTTTGTCCTATTTTTTGTCAAACTCTTTTCCCTTGTCTTTTTCAACATCCTTTTCAGGGTAGTCTTCATTATTCTCAGTGTTCTCCCCCTTATCTTTCTCAACATTATCTTTTTTTTTTTTAATTTTGTTGCTCCCCATATTCATCTTTTCCTACATCTTTGTCCTGATTTTTGTCAAACTCTTTTCCCTTGTCTTTTTCAACATCCTTTTCAGGGTTCTCTTCTCCATTATTCTCAGTGTTCTCCCCCTTATCTTTCTCAACATTATTTTCTTGATCATTGTATTGGATTTAATTCTTTTGTGGAGGAAGTGATTGATCCTTAGTTCGACTCTCTGGAGGGGGGAGTTATTTTTCATGTTGACCCCTTATCGATGTTGCTTTCTCCTTTATCCCGTGAGTTGGTATTTTGAGTCGGATCTTGTGGACCTGTCCCTTCTTCATGTTTTGTATCATTATTTTTCTTGTTTTGTTCTTCCTTGCATCCTTGTTCTATCTACTCGGGGACTTCTAGTCCAATTGTCAGAAACTTTATTGGTGCATTGTCTATTAATTGTTTTGAGGGAAACCTATGCTCTAGACCTCGACTGTGGTCTTCCCTTTGTTCTTATGTGTCTCTCTGTACTTGTGATTCTTTGGCTTTGTCTATGGGATCCTTTTGGTGAACCAAATGGTGTTATCTAACCCTATTAGACTGATCTGAATTATTTGACTGAGTCGACTTTGAGTGGGTTGACTTACTTGTGTGGTTCGACTCTGTTGGTTTGGCTGACTCGACTGTGTTCATCTAATCTGTAGCACTATTTTGATTTGATACTTCAAATTATTCAAATACATAAGGGTTCAATTCAATTTTCTCATTTGTGTTGTTTCCCTTGTTGGACTGGTTTGACAACGTTTCATCAAATGACACTCGACGATGCCTCCTTCTTGTTTTCTTCTGCGGCCAGAGATTTTCTTTATTGGCGTTCTATCTTCAATGATCGGTACATAGTCGACATGTGGGGATTATCTTGTCAAGTCGATTTTTCTCGAGCATATTCTCTTCCCTTTTGGAATGGACTTGGTGCTTGGGGCAGGTCAGGTTGATTTTGGTAAACTTTCTGCAGCAACGTTGGTACGATTGGTACTAACTTCCTGTTGATCCATTTTTTGTTTCTTCTACCTTCTTATTTCAACCTTATTTTATTTAATAGCTTTGGATTTTATTGCTTCAGTGCATTCCTATTTGATTTGGGCCATGGCCTCTTTGAATTTTGTCCCCATAGTTGACTGCATTATTTTTCTAGTTGTAGTCGCCTCCTCTCGAGGCTCTTTGTCTTTCTTCTTTACCCGCTAAACTATTTTACTAGTAATATTGTTGAGTCTTTATTTTATGAGGAGGTCCTCAAAGTTCAATAGTTCATCTGACTGAAATACTTCATGCCAGTTGATGGAAATGTCTGTTGGTACTGCATCTGACAAGACTAGTTGCTTTCCTTTTCCCCTCTTTCCTGTTGTTTTCTTTTTATTGGAGTCTATTTTGTAGGGGGTTCTTTTTTAATTCCAAAATATTCCATAAACAGTATAGTGTACAGTTCTACTTATTTTTCTTCCTTTTTCTAGCATCCGTGAGTGATGTTAAGAGGGTTGATTCCATTTGTAACACTTTTGGTGGGATTTCCATTTGGTATCCAATTTTTCTTTCTAGTTCTTCAAATATTTGCAGTCGTGTCAGTTGGTAGTCCATCTCCTTGGGTACCAGTGTCAACTCCACTCCACACCAAACCTTTCTAGTGTCGATGCTCAATTGAATGTGGAAGGGTGTTAGTAGTGCTTTATGGACTACATGCTCGACCCTCCACATGTGAGACACGTTTTTTATATTGATGACCCATGTTTTAAACACTTTGTCGGTTGAAAAATATTTCGATGAGCCTATAGCTCTAGCTGCAAAAATCCTATAATTTTCCATGGAGGGCATCTCCTTCGCTGTAAATGTTTCTTCCCTAACTGAATTGGACTGGTTCATAGCAATCTGTATCAACAGGGAAGGAAATATTATTTCCCGACCTGTAGCGGTGAAGCACAGTGATACAATAATGCAGGTCCACTTCACGTGAAATTTTATAACTTTGTTGATGAGAAGGCCCTTGGAATTATTTGTAGGTGTTCCTCATATAAGATATTGTATTTAGTCGTCTGAATTGGGGTTTTTTGGCACTGGAATCCCCTCGCATACAAACCTTATTATTCAATGTATTATCCCCCATGTGATTCCAAATGGGTAGTCAAGCTAGAGGTCACCGCCATGGTACAAATTGATTAGAAAATTTTGTTTCTTCTTCTTTCCAACCCCCAAGATCTGTTATTCGGGGGCTCCTAGGTAATGTTGAATGACAAGTTTTTCAAAAAAAAAAAATCTTCTTTCCAAATGTCAGCCTCCATGCCCCATGCTGCAAAGTTCTTCCACTGTAAGTCCTATACGATTTCTTCCATGCAATCCTATCGAATATTGTGCATTCGAATTTTGAGCTCAGTCGTTGTGGCTCTATTAAAATTCTTTTTGATTCTTGGCTCCACCAAAGTGTCTTGAACTTGTCCTCACATTCTTGGCATGTTTTTAGACTGATATTGATCGGGAAGGGATGTTGATTTGGAAGTACCAAGGTTGAATTATCCATTGCAAGTTCACGGTTTTGTCCACTCGGGACCTCTAGAGTGAAAATAAAAGTGGTGAAGTCATATACATTATTGATATTTATAGGAGGGGAGGTGAAGGGAGAATTAAATTTGGGCATCAATATTTGGGTTTTGCAAAAATCGTTATTTTTTAATGGCATAATTGCTTGTTCATGTGAGAGGACATAAGTGTCGATGGAGAATTGGTGGTCGACCACGTCATGTCAGGATTTAATTGGGTCAAAGTGTTTCTATTGGTTGATTCTTTCGACTGGGTCGGTTTCTTTTTCTTGATGAGATCTTCCAACTTGGTCAAATTTTTGTTTTGATCGATTTGTGTGCTCTCTAGTTGAGTCGGTCCTTCCAGTCGATCCAAGATCTTTGGTTGAACCAACCTACTAGGTCATCTTCTTTTCCTTTTTCGACTTTGCTTATGTTTGGTTTTTTGTAATCATATTTTTTATGTCGATTGGATTGATGATGATCATGATCGCTTGATTTGGTAATATCATACTTGCTTGACTTATATATTTCATGCTTGCTTGATTCTCTTGCTCGCTTATTCAAAAGTTGTCGAAGGTCTTTTTTTAGGGTTGAGATTTCTTTAGACTTTTGTTTATCTTCTTGGTATATTCATTGTGATGACGAGGGACATTGTTCTCCTTTCATCTTTGACTCATTGACTTAGAAGACGCATTATCTTGATAGTTTAGGGTCGGAAATGGTTGGTTAAGTAGTTCCCTACCTTTCAACAATTTTGTACCTAACTCTTCATAACCGACTATTTTATTACTAACGTTATTTTCTTTCTTTCTTTTATTTTATTTTCTTTATTTTTATTATTATTGTATTTTTTTCCGACTCGACCTAGGCTTCCATAAGTGTTTTTTGACCTAGCCGAGACCTGCTCACAACCCGGAAGAGGTTTTCACCAACATGTATCATGATTGTTATGTTGATGTTATTGGTAGCATCGGACATGTATTTCTGCATAGGTCTATGTGTCTAGACGTGTGGAAATCGTCCAAACCCTTCTACTCTTGAATTTACTTTAGTTAAAGGAATTATTAAAGTAAATTGATTTTATTAATTAATTATGTAATTAGTTAATTGATTTATTTGAGGAAAGTACTAAAAGTACTTAACTGTAGATTTTAACATTGTACAATATTTTACTGCAAACGCATTTTCAATAAACGAACAAAAAATATACAATGGAAAATACACACATTGCCGAGAGATTTTTCCCCTGGAAACCCAAACCAAGAAAACCATCATATTATATATTCATTCATAGTAATACATTGTTTACAATACAATATACATATAAGATCTAGTGGCATCTAAAACCCTAACCAATGACGTGGATTAGTCAACAACCCTAATTCCTTAATCGGAAATAGAAAACCATCGACAAAAACCATGTGCCGAAAAACCGCCCAACAATGGACATGAAAATTGAGGCGACATGGAAAATGAGGTATAAAATGTGACACGTTTCCCGAGGAAAAAAAAATCTCGGGTGGGCTAGCGGCCCCCCTGCGCGTCCGATGCAACGTAGCAGACACCAGGTCTAGTCATGTGAAGAATATAACACATACCCAACATTCTCCCACTTGTTGTTTTCTTTGCATACAAGGGGTTAATAGGGTTACATAGTCAACAATCTAGGGCAATAATGCCCATGTATCCTCTACACCAAGAGAACTTCTCAATGCTCACAATTTTTTTTAATGAATCAACAACATTCTTCAAAGTGTCCACCTTCATCAGCAACACTTTCTTTTCTTCAACCATGTCTCTCAAAAATTGATATTGAATATCAATATGCTTTTCCTTTCAATGATAAGTCAAGTTCTTCACTAGAAAAATTACACTCTGAATGTCACAATCTATCCTTACAGCTTATTGTACCAACCCAATACCCGAACACAATATTTGTAACCATACTCCTTCCTTACTTGCATGAGTTGTTGCCATGTATTCAACTTTTGTAGTTGAAAGTCCCACTAGAGCTTGTCTTTTGCTCATCCAACTGATTTCTCCTCCAAACAGGTTAAACACATACTCGTTTGTATATATCCTATAATCCAAATCTCTTGCCCAGTCTGCATCTACAAATCCATGTATGTCCAACACTTTATCCAATTCTAGTCTTCCTGGGTAGCACAATCCATAGCTAGCGGTGCCACACAAATACCTGAAAACCCTTTTTGTGTGGCACTGCTACCTTGATCGGTTTACATTCCTGCATATTAAATCTTTGAAATATTACCTCGACATATTTTCTCTGATTTAACTAGAGTTTCATCTTTTTCTAATCTCCTTTAATTCCCATGCCCAAAATGAAATTTGAAGCATCAATATCCTTCATGTCAAATTTAGAGGACAACTGATTTTTCACATCCTGGATAATCTCTTTTTTGTTTCCTATCAGCAACATGTCATCCACATACAAGACAAAAAAAATCAAATGATCACCAATTAATTTAAAATACACATGTTGAGCACTCAACACACCCTAAAATTCTACGTCAAATTTCACTTTTTGGGTACCACTTGATCTCTTGTGAATGTCTAATTCGATCTTAGTATGAAAATGTTGCTTGTGCTCGTCTTCTATTTTTCATTTTTTAAGTCTTTCAAAGTTGTTCGGGAAAGCAAAAATCATCATGAATTAACAAAGACTAACATTTGATTAAAGAACCAAGAGATCCTCAGGACCAAAATAGTCGAGTCCCAACCCCCATCGGCGTCGGCGGAAGGAAGTCTTAATTACATGACAGGCGCTACGCAAGAAATGTCGTCGATGACCAACCCTCGTTGGTGTCGGGAATTTTTGAAGAAAGTAAGAGTCGTGCGAGTGAAGGAAGGATCGTCGATCGCCGACTGTCAAAATTTTATCGGCATCGGAGATTCACGAAAATGTAACCTGCAAAGAAACTACACGCCTGAACAGATATTCGATCATCGATCCTCGATACCCGTCGGCATCAGAAGTTTTCTAAGAAGGATACCAAGGGAAACATACGCAAGGTGTCACCGATCCCCGACCTGTCCACTGAGAAATGCGATGTGATGGGATGTTCTAGCTCTAAGATACGCTAGATACGACGCATTTAAAAGATTAATTAATTCCAGGATCGCGCATCAGTTGCTAATTCATGCTTAAACCAAAAGGATCGTTTAAACCTCTCGATACAATGCATCTCCCCCTACGCCTCCACTGTCAACCAACATATAATTTATTTGCAGATATTCGACGGTAGGTTTTTTTGAATTGCATCCATTACTCGTATTAACTGGTTGATATGAGTGGTAGGATCTCTCTCATTATATTTTTTTGAGACATTATATATGAGCTCATTCTGCGTGCAAAGAATTTTGGAGCACCTAGAAGAGCAAGACAAGCAAGCCGGAGAAAGATTCCAAGGTCCAGTGAGTATTAAAACAACAATTTTAGAAAGCACTACAGGTATGTACCGGCTTATGGGTGTTTTACTCTTCAATTCATATGTTTTCATCCAACGTTATTCTATACACATTTCTAAAACATCATTTTCAGTTGCAGGAACAATGCCTCCGAAGAAATCAACCACCAGGAAATCCCCAAGGGCGCCAAAGCTACAAGAACTAGAGGTGGGAGAAGGTTTCTCCCTAGTAGTCACAAGTGATCTGAAAATAGGGGGCTGACTTGTTATGCTATGCAAGCACCCTCTATCTCATTAAAATAAAACTTCACAGGACCTTGCTCAATGTGTCAAAATATGCAAGATAAATTATGTGTCAAGTTCATGCTTCTTTTATATGTTTATGTGTGAGATCTTCGTAAGATTAAATATGTGTTTTAAATAAATACACAGAAATCATAACTTTCAGAAAATAAACCATCAAACTCACAACAATAACAAGATGATAAAGGAGTTCACCCCTCTCTGGGCTACATCTCCTTGAGCCTCCATTAATGGACTTGGCTCTTTGGGATTAATTTGTCAAAGATTCTTTTACAAGCTGCTTCTCAACTCCAATGGAAATACTAACTGTACCATTGGGTTCAAAATACATAAAAACCCCAAAAATGACTAATAGAACTCTGAAAACGGATCATGGCTCATCCGGGCATGACCTCTTCTACATGTGGCCTTGAGCTTCCCTGAGCTTCCTTGTGGAAAAAACACCTATAAAAGTCCTCAAATGCCTATGAAACCTATCCCAATGTGTTCAGAGCATAACAATTATCCAAAAATGACTATTCAGTCACAGAAAATAGACTTGTACTCATCTGAGCATGACCTCAATCAATGAGGGCTTCAAGCTCCCTGGAGCTCTCTGAAACTTCAATGGTGAAAAAACTACAAAATAAATCTTCAAATGGCTTTGAAAATAGTGCCAATGGATTCAAAACGTCCAAAAACCCCTAGTTGGGCTTTTTCGGCACCTCATTTGGCCAAAAAATGAAGAAGATAGGCCTCCTACCATTTCCCTCCTTCAAGCTTGTTGTCTCTGGTTCGCCAAAACGCACCTCTGTGTGCCCAACCTAGCTCACGCGCTCAAAATCATGCTAAAACCTAGCACCGGTGAATAACCATAAAACGTGCAAAACTCTAGGACGGTTAGGGCGCGCCTAGCCCCTAACCGCCAAGGCCGTGGTCATAAGGGTTACCGTGTGACCTCGTTTCCCGCACAAAAAGCTAGGTTCCAAGAGAGAATGTGTAATGGACAAGTGGCGGGCATGTGTTGTAACCGTTTCAAACCAAATCCAAAATCCGTGCGCGCAAAGTTGTGGCATGGTCATATGGGCAGACATATGAAACCGGGGGCTAATCATTTGAAACGTGTGCCAAAATTTGTGGACTGGTCATATGCCACAATACACAAGACAGCGAGCTAACTCCATTTGAAATGTGCGCACGCATGTGGAGTCGGGTCATATGGTTATATGCATGTGAACGGGGGCTAGGGCTAAACCCCAACCCTGTCCGCGCCCAAACATTAACACATTTCAACTTAAATATATATGAACGCATATAGTGTTAAGAAACACTATGGTGGCGCATTGGTCGGGCGGACTTTGCAAAGGCTTTGCACAGTGGAGGAGGTCCAGGGTTCGAATCCCATGGACTCCATAAAAATTTTGAACAACCAAACCATATCATAATAGGGTGCCATGTGGTAGCCCACGATTGGGCCATGTGGCACCAAACCACTTGACCAAAAAGACACCACGTGTCCACCAATGATTCATCCAAAATCTTCCAACTCATAAATGACACGTCAGCACTTGCCACCTCAGCGTACGGACGTGCCACATCATCGTACGGCCTCTGCCACGTCAGTTGTACAGACTATACAGTCAACAATTTTTTTTTTGCCTGTTTGACGATTCGAATAGAACGCAATATCTCTCTCATCTGACATTCGTTTGAACCCAAACAAGTTTCATTGGGTTCATGATGACGAGGGCTACGCACCCATTAGTTTTGAGGCAATTCCAAGAACTTTGATTTTTGAGCAAAATTTTGACCCCTGGTCCAGATTTTGATCACGCCTTCCCACTGAAAGGCTTTTGGACTCACAAAAGCTTATTATTATCTGTCTGAACTTCAATACTCTTATGCTTCCAAGTTCTATCAAGAGATTCTACTTGAAAAGTCTTTTTGACAATCACCTGGATACCTTGACATGCCTTGCACTGCAACTGGCTATGTCTCTTAACCACTGTTCTCTAGCTGCTGCTGACCCACTGTTCTTTTTGTGCTTGGAAGACTTTTATCCTTCCCACTGAGAATCAAGTCCCTCTTGTGAACTCTTTGACGTCAACACAGTCCGCTCTACAATGGATGCAAAAACTTTCCTGCGACATCTTGTCACAAACCAAGAAAACCATCAATCTTGAAAACAAATTTATACAAGACTGAAAATGATGCCAACAAAGTCTTTTTTTTCTTCAAGAAAACGGTCGCATCTTGTACTTCATCAAAGTACATGGCTTTTTCCTGCATCTTGGTGTACTCAAAATCAACTTACAAGCCAACAAACACCATCGACTAAACACAAGTCGAAAAACATGATCGACACAACATAGTCATCAAGACAACATCAACACAAGCCGAGACTCATTTGAAACATATCGACCTTCCCAATGAAAAGTCGACATTCATGATACACAATCATGTTACAATCATGAGTCACTCATAATGAACTATCACCGGGATCATTGTTTACACACACACAAAAACACATGTATGTGCATAGCTCTTCAACTCTCCTTCAAGTACAAACATAAGTACATAAACCCGAAACATGTGGGTACATAAGAACTGGATATGAAAAAGATATATGGCTGTAACAAGTGAACATCATACCCCTCTTTTACATCCTCCTGGCGAAGTTGTGTGACAACAAGAATGCCTTCAAACAAATTGCATTCACATGCAACTTGCATGATACAAGTTGTGATAAACTGCTGCAACTTGTCATACTCACAACATAAATGCATACATAAAGCTGAAATGTGCATCTACAACAGAAAATGCAAGCCTTACTTGCTCAAGAAATCTAACCATTTCTTACCAAGCCAACTCAATGGTGAATTCTTCTGCTGAAAATCGTCTTCTTGTGAATCATCTTGACACACATCGATGATGGAATATCCTCTTCCATTCTTGCCAATCTCTTTATCCATCTGATTCTTGTGCTGTGGATGAGTGGTCAGATGCAATGTCCAACATTGGTCAATGAGATGACCCCTCTTCTGACAATGAGTGCAAATCTTTTGTATCCTCTT
The DNA here is from genome assembly GCA_009831015.1 of Picea engelmannii. Lineage (NCBI taxonomy): Eukaryota > Viridiplantae > Streptophyta > Pinopsida > Pinales > Pinaceae > Picea > Picea engelmannii. The sequence goes on along the minus strand of ML801519.1, from coordinate 134,998 downwards.
TTCAAGTTGTCTTTGCTTGTAAAGTTTCCTGAAAGTGGTCAATATTTTCCAACATTTTGAGACATGATGGTTATATAAACCACAATATGTACATGGACTTTTTCTTCCATTTTTACATGCAAATTTATCATGCTTAACATAATCAAAAGCAACTGAATGATAGGCAGAATTATACCTTGAACATTCACCTTTATTGCCTCTTTGAGGAGGTGAATTTGAAGAGTTACAAGCTCTCCTTTGAAGACCAACAACAGTGTTCTTGTCCTCATCGTTGTCACAACTCTTTCGTTTCACACATTTGCATTCATCTTGAACACATACTTTGCATGCTGGAGGGGTTGAACTTGCAACAAAAGTTCTTTAACTTTCACCTTTATAGCCTTCTTGAGGAGGTGAACTTGAAACAAAATTTGTTCTTGGAACTGTTTCCCTTGTCTCCTCAACTTTGGAATTTGCTCCATCTTTCCATTCATATCCAAGACCACAATACTTGGGTCTCTCCTCAACAACAATAGGCTCAACAATGCCTTGTGCATGCTTGCCTAAACCTTCATAGCCCATTTTTAACAATAACTTGGACCCTATTCCTCTTGTGTGATTTTCAAAAACACAAAAGCATTCATCTTGAGAGGAATTTGAAGATAAACTTACATTACATACCTCATGTTCATGCATGTACTTGGTAAGGGTTTCCTTTGCCTCATGGAGTTGAGTCACCATCTCATGCAACTTTTCAAGAAGCTGGTCTTTCTCCTTCTTCATGGCCATCAACTGCTCTTCAAGAGCAATCCTCTCTTCTCTATCTTCCCACAACTCTTGTACCATATCTCTCATGGTTACAAACTCCTTCAACATCTCTTTGTCAAATAACTTGGATAATGAAGATGTATGAGAACTATCAATGTTTGAAGCTTCCTCCATCTTTGCAAGATATCAAACTTCAACACAAAACTTGCACAATAATACCAACAACTAAAACTCTAGCTATCAATGACAATCACATGAGCAAAACAAACTATGCTCTGATACCACCTGATCTGAAAATAGGGGGCTGACTTTTTATGCTATGCAAGCACCCTCTATCTCATTAAAATAAAACTTCATAGGACCTTGCTCAATGTGTCAAAATATGCAAGATAAATTATGTGTCAAGTTCATGCTTCTTTTATATGTTTATGTGTGAGATCTTCGTAAGATTAAATATGTGTTTTAAATAAATACACAACAATCATAACTTGCAGCAAATAAACAATCAAATTCACAACAATAACAAGATGATAAAGGAGTTCACCCCTCTCTGGGCTACATCTCCTTGAGCCTCCATCAATGGACTTGGATCTTTGAGATTAATTTGTCAAATATTATTTTACAAGCTGCTGCTCAACTCCAATGGAAATATTGATTGTACCATTGGGTTCAGAATACATAAAAACCCCAAAAATGACTAATAGAACTCTGAAAACGGATCATGGCTCATCCGAGCATGACCTCTTCTACATGTGGCCTTGAGATTCCATGAGCTTCCTTGTGGAAAAAACACCTGTAAAAGTCCTCAAATGCCTATGAAACCTATCCCAATGTGTTCAGAGCATAACAATTAGTCAAAAATGACTATTCAATCACAAAAAACAGACTTGTACTCATCTGAGCATGACCTCAATCAATGAGGGCTTCAAGCTCCCTAGAGCTCTCTGAAACTTCAATGGTGAAAAACTTGTAAAATAAGTCTTCAAATGGCTTTGAAAACAATGCCAATGGATTCAGAACGTCCAAAAACCCCTAGCTGGGCTTTTTCAGCACCTCATTTGGCCAAAAAATGAAGAAGATAGGCCTCCTTCCATTTCCCTCCTTCAAGCTTGTTGTCTTTGGTTCGCCAAAACGCACCTCTGTGTGCCCAACCTAGCTCACGCTCTCAAAATCGTGCTAAAACCTAGCACCGACGCATAATCGTAAAACGAGCAAAACTGTAGGATGGTTAGGGTGTGCCTAGCCCCTAACCGCTAAGGTCGTGGTCATAAGGGTCACAATGTGACCTTGTTTCCCGCACAAAAAGATAGGTTCCAAGAGTGAATGTGTAATGGACAAGTGGTGGGTGTGTGTTGTAACCGTTTCAAACCAAATCCAAAATCCGCGTGTGCAAAGTTGTGGCATGGTCATATGGGCGAACATATGAAACCGGGGGCTAATTGTTTGAAATGCGTGCAAAAATTTGTGGACAGGTCATATGCCATAATACACAAGACCGCGGGCTAACTCCATTTGAAATGTGTGCGCGCATGTGGAGTCGGGTCATATGGCTATATGCATGTGAACGGGGGCTGGGGCTAAACCCTAGCTCTGTCCACGCCCAAACATTAACACATTTCAACTTAAATATATATGAACGCATATAGTGTTAAGAAACATTATGGTGGCGCGTTGGTCGGGCGGACTTTCCAAAGGCTTTGCACGGTGGAGGGGGTCCTGGGTTCGAATCCCACAGACTCCATAAAAATTTTGAACAACCAAACCCTATCATAATAGGGTGCCACATGGCACCAAACCACTTGACCAAAAAGACGCCACGTGTCCACCAATGATTCGTCCAAAATCTGCCAACTCAGAAATGACACATCAGCGCTTGCCACCTCAGTGTATGGACGTGCCACGTCATCGTATGGCCTCTACCACGTCAGTTGTACGGACTGTACAGTCAGCAATTGTTTTTTGCATGTTTGACGATTCGAACAGAACGCGATATATCTCTCATCCGACGTTCATTTGAACCCAAACGAGTTGCGTTGGGTTCGTGACAACGAGGGCTACGCACCCGTTTGTTTTCAGGCAATTCTGAGAGCTTTGATTTTTGAGCAAAATTTTGACCCCTGGTCTAGATTTTGATCAGCAAGGCAACTGGAATTTTCTCCAAAGCCAGTTCCCGTCATCAAGAAATCCACTAAGAATGCCTTCATCCAGCCCTTGACCTTTGGAGACATAGAGGTGAACATCAGGACCAAAACATTATTCCCTCGCTGGGAACAACTATTTAAGAAAATCAAGGAGGAAACCCTCGAGTATGCCCCGCACAACGATCCTGATACGAGAAAACTTGATGACGAAGTTCTCTCGAATGTCCGCAAGGCTTATTTGCACATGGTGGCAAGAAGGACTCTGGTATTTCCCTGCATCTAACTCTTGAAATGGCTTATTGATCACATTGATACACATAGGTGCTTGATTAACGACGACAATGGCAGATGCGTTGGGATTTTCCTAGTAGTATAAGTTCAGAGTTACTACAAGATCATGGAGCCGGAAGAATGTTTAAGCATTGAATTTGTTTTGAGTTTCTATCAGAAGCACGACACCATCAAGATTATTTTGTCCTAGTGGAGAGAAGATAAAATGTTCACCAATCAGACCTCCGACTGGTACCCAACGACCAACCTGAGAGAGCCTTACATCTATCTAATGGCCCTTCTTTGTTGATTGCATGGGGAGAAATACTGCGCCAGTTTTTCGGAGGCATGGATGCCTTTGGCTTATACTGTATCCATTTCTGGAATAGGTTTTAATTGGGGTGTAATCATCTCCAAACATTTGATCACTTGCATACGACAATCTCAGACACCAAAAGAGGGAGAAACCCCTTCCTTCTACATGGCCTCATATCTGTTGGATGTCGTTTGTGCCAAGAACCTCTTTATTGGAATGAACTTAAGTTGGCATTCCTATGAGCTCCCTGTCCATGTATACTTCAACATCCTTTGGGAAAAAAGGTACAATAAATCTTATTCTCTCATCTGTGACCAGTTTATTGCACACATTTATTCTCTGTTGTTCAAGAAAGAATGCCCAAGGGTGTCGGATGCAACCAAAAAGATGGTATCGAAAGTAGGCCACTGGTATCTAGATGTGTACGAGACCTACATCAGGGTTTTCGGTGCCACATGAGCACCCTATCTATTACCTGTTTATGTCCCCCATCGACTAGTATTAGGGGAAATCTATTATCAAACCATTTTGTAGGGCTACAATGCCACTTTGGTAAATGACAAGAAGTGGGCCTTCATACCTTATGGATTTCATATTGGCTTCTATGTGGTCAAATACACCTCACAGGTCAAGCAAGAAGGATTAAGTCAATTAGAATTCTGATTCCGAACTGGTCATTTTCGCAAACATGATCCCAAAGGTCTGGTCATGAAGCATGCATCACAAGTATCATCTTGTTGGCCCTATTCCCATGACCGATTTAAGGATGAAATCTTCACCGAGAACGCTCAAGACTGGGATGAGGTGGTGGCAAGGATGGATAATCCTAAAGCAACCAATTTTAAGGCCATGAGTTTCGATGAGAAAGAAACAATCCTGGAACAATCGGCTCAAGAGATCCCCAGGGTCAGAGAAGAAAGGATAATATCTTAATCAGTCGAAGCGGTGTAAGTTTCTCAAGAAAATACGAAAACAACAGAGATATACTAGGAAACTCCAGTACAAGATATGGATCTCCCCGAGACTCAGAATGCATAGGAGAGTGGGTCACTCTTATATCAACAAGCCTAGTTTTTAATGAAGCGGATGCAGTACAACCCGAACCTCGTCAGATTGCAAGGCTTCCTACTGATAGCCCAGAAGAAAGCCCAGCGAAGCCAAGCGACCTCGATTTCATAAACCTTGATAGCACCAATGGGTCAGATGACCCTGAATGCACAACACCACCGACCAATTCGTCAACAGGCACAACGAATAAAAAAGAGATAGGTTGGATATCAGTAGAAACAAGTGCTCCTAACCCTCTAACTGAGTTCATCAATGTATACAGTGATGATGAGAACCTGGAAGCATCTCAAAGAACTCTTGTGCGTGTCCAAGAAGAAAAGGGACCTGAGAAGACTTATTCTCCTACTCTCGAGGTTCAAACCCAGAAAATTCCACAAAAGGAAAAGGAAGTCGAAAGCAACCTCAACACAAATATGCCCGATGCACTAAAGAATCGAGAAGACAATCCGAACGACAAGTCAGAACCGGGCGAGCCAAAGGAAGGATTCTTGCAAAAGGACGTCGGTGTTTCAACGACCGATGCACAAGTAATTATCGAACCCACTCCTAACACCTCTATTTCACTTGACACTCCGATCCTCGATAAGAGTCAAGAAGAGGTCGGGCCTTCAGAGCACAATGAGGAAGTTCGGGAACCAGATATTGAACAAATTCACACCATTGGAATTCTGGGAAACACACTCACATGGGGTGGACAACAGATTCTGGAACCAGTGGATGAAGTAGCATATCTCTATGCAATATCTTATGATAGAAAGAGGAAAGCCATCGTCCAAATAACCACAAATAAAAGGAGGATCACATTGGATCACTCCATCCTCATCACCACAAAGGAGAACTTGATAAACACAGAAAATGCCCGAACATCGGAGCTCCTTGGCGTGGGAATGACAATCTCAGAAGTAACCCGGGATAGAGCCAAACAAGATGAAATAGAGTTGTTCGTCGACTGAAAGGAACTAGAACATTTGCGCCACCTGGTTGAATACTATCAGGGCACCACTCAAACAATGGTTTACCTAAGGCCCGGCCTCTTCTTGACTCTTACCGGGGATCATAGTGTCAAGCAAAATAGAAGCATTAGGAGTGGGTTTGATACTTACTTATGCATTGGCCATTGAAACACTGACATCCTTTTGTCAGAATGCTTCCTTTGGCTCGCCCAATTTTGACTTGTCGTTCGGATTTTCTTCTTGATTCTTCGACGCATTGGGAATATTTGTGTCGAGGCCACTTTCGGCTTCCTTTTCCTTTTGTAGAATTTCCTGGGTTTGAACCTAGGGAGGAGGAGAAGAAGTCTTCTAAGGTCCCTTTTCTTATTGGACACGCACAAGGGTTCTTTAAGATGCTTCTAGGCTCATATCATCACTATATACATTGATGAACTCGGTCAAAGGGTTAGGAGCATTTGTTTCTACTGACACCTGACCTATCTACGGTTAATTCGTCACACCTTCTAGTGAATTGGCCAGTGGTGTTGTGGATTCAAGGTCATCTGATCCATTGGTGTTATCAAGGTTTATGAAATCGGGGCCACTTGGCTACGCCGGGATTTCTTCTGGGCTATTGGTAGGAAGCCTTGGCAACCTAATGAGGTCTGGGTTGTCTTGCATCTGCTTCATTGACAGCTGGGCTTGTTGATACATGAGTGACCCACTCTCCTATGCATTCTGAGTCTCAGGGAGATCCATATCCTATACTAGATTTTCCTGGGATATCTCTGTTGTTTCAGTATTTTCTTGAGAATCTTTCATCGCTTCGACCGATTCGAATATTATCCTTTCTTCTCTGGCCCTGAGGATCTCTTGAGCTTATTTTTCCAGGATTGTTTATTTCTCATTTAAACTCATGGCCTTAAACTTGGTTTCTTTAGGATTAGCCATCCTTCCCACCACCTCATTCCAGTATTGAGCGTTCTTAGTGAAGATTTCATCCTCAAACCGGTCATGGGCATAGGGCCAACATGATGATACATGTGATGCATGCTTCATGACCAGACCTTTGGGATCATGTTTGCAAAAATGACCAATCCAGAATCGCAATTCTAATTGACTTAATCCTTCTTGCTTAGCGTACGCGGTGTCTTTGACCATGTAGAAGCAAATATGAAACCCATAAGGTATGAAGGCCCTGCAAAATGGTCTGATAACAGATTTCCCCTAATACTAGTCGATCGGGTACATATACAGTTAACAGATGGGGTGCTCCTGTGGCATTGAAAACCCTGATGTAGGTCTCACACTCATCTAGATACAAGTGGCCTACTTTCGATACCATGCTTTTGGATGCATCTGATATCCTTGGGAATTCTTTCTTGAACAACAGAGAATAAATGTGTGCAATAAATTGGTCACAGATGAGAGAATAAGATTTCTTGTACCTGTTTTCCCAAAGGATGTTGAAGTATACATAGACCGGGAGCTCAGAGGAATTCCATCTTAAGTTCATTCCAGAAAAGACGTTCTTGGCATAGACGACGTCCAACATATACGAGGCCATGTAGAAGGAAGGGGTTTCTCCCTCTTTTGGTGTCTGAGCTTGTCGTATGAAAGTGCTCAACTGTTTAGAGATGATTTCACCCCAATTAAAACCTATTCTAGAAATGGATACAGTATAAGACAGAGGCATCCATGCCTCTGAAAACCTGGCACAGTCTTTCTCCCCATGCAATCGGTAGAGAAGGGCCATTAGATAGATGTAAGGCTCTCTCAGGTTGGTCGTTGGGTACCAGCGAGAGGTCCGATTGGTGAAATTTGTATCCTCTCTCCACCAGGACGCCATAATCTCGCTGGTGTCGTGCTTCTAATAGAAACTCAAAACAAATTCAGTGCTTAAACATTCTTTCGACTCCATGAGCTTGTAGTAACTACGAACTTCTACTAGGAGGAAAACCCTGACGCATCCACTATCGTCGTCATTAATCAAGAACCTATGTGTATCAGTGTGATCAATAAGCCATTTCAAGAGTTCGATGCAGGGAAATACCGGAGTCCTGCTTGCCACCATATGAAAATAAGCCTTGCGGACATTCGGGAGAACTTCCTCGTCGATTTTTCTCATATCAGGATCGTTGTGTGGGGCATACTCAAGGGTTTCCTCCTTCTTGATTTTATTAAACAGTTCTTCCCAGCGAGCGAATATTGTTTTGGTATCGATGTTTGCCTGTGTGTCTCCAAAGGTTGGGGGCTGGATGAAGGCCTTCTTGGTGGTTGTCTTGATGACAAGCACTAGCTTTGGAGTGAATTCTAGTTGCCTTGCGACTGCTGGGAAGGAACCTTCTCCCACCTCTAGTTCTTGTAGCTTTGGCACCCTTGGGGATTTCCTGGTGGTGGGCTTCTTTGGAGGCATTGTTCCTGCAACTATAAACAATGTTTTAGAAATGTGTATAGAATAACGTTGGACGAAAACATATGAATTGAAGCCAAAAACACCCATAAGCTGGTACATACTGTAGTGCTTGCTAAAATTGTTGTTTTAATACTCACTGGACCTTGGAAGCTTTCTCCAACTTGCTCGTCTTACTCATCTGGGTGCTCCTAATTTCTTTGCACGTAGAATGAACTCATACATAATGTCTCAAAAGAATATCACGGGAGAGATCCTACCAGTCGTATCAACCAGTTAATACGAGTAATGGATGAAATTCAAAACAACCTATCGTCAAATCTATGCAAATAAATTCTACGTTGGTTGATGGTGGAGGCGTGGGGGGAGATGCATTGTATTGGGAGGTTTAAACAGTCCTTTTGGTTTACGCATGAATTAGCAACTGATGCGCGATCCTGGAATTAATTAATCTTTTAAATTCATCGTATCTAGCGTATATTAGAGCTAGAATGTCCCATCATGTCGCATTTCTCAGTGGACAAGTCGGGGATCAGCGACACCTTGCATATGTTTTCGTTGGTATCCTTCTTAGAAAACTTCCGATGCTGACTGGTATCGAGGATCGGCGATCAGAGATCTGTTCAGGCACATAGTTTCTTTGCAGGTTACATCTTCGTGAATCTTTGATGTCGATAACATTTCGACAGTCAGCAATTAGAGATATCCTTCCTTCACTCGCACGATGCTTACTTTCTTCAAAACTTCCCAACACCGATGAGGTTTGGTCATCGACGACATTTCTTGCGTAGCGCCTATCACGTAATTAAGACTTCCTTCCACCGACGCCAATGGGGGTCAGGACTCGACTATTTTGGTCCTGGGGATATCTTGGTTCTCTAATCAAATGTTAGTCTTTGTTAATTCATGATGATTTTCGCTTGCCCGAACAACTTTGACAGACTTAAAAAATGAAAAACAAAAGACGAGCACAGGCAGCATTTTTATAATGATCAAATTAGACGTTCACAAGAGATCAAGTGGTGAAATTTGACGTAGACTTTTAGGGTGTGTTGAGTGCTCAACAAATGGTGATTCATTGGGCAAAAGTAGAATCTTTGTTCCTTCCTCAACGCTCGGCTCATATAGAAGAAGGTGGAGAACTTAACTGGTTTTGAATCCGAGCCTCTTTTACCCTTGCATTTTGAACTTCTTCGATTGATGCTTCTGGGTCTGCCCGTGGGGTTTTAACCTTTATTCCTCCTTCATTCCTGTAACCCTGACTCATGCCCCTTTTTAGACAAAAATATAACAAAGTACTCACTGGCATGAAGCCTTTAGTTACCTTTGATCACTCGTTGTGGTGTTTCTCTACATCCAGCGAGCGTCCATAGCCCCGACAGAGTCACCCCAACATCATAGACCTTGCTCCAATTCCAACGAGTGTCTATAGCCTCGGCGAAGATATCTGCATTCCCTCTCCTACTGCTCACTCTTTTGATAATATCGATTTTATTTCAGCATGACGTCCTGAGCGAGTGGGGAGAGGAGGATGTATGTTTATTTGCAAAGTGAGATGGTTAAGGTGGATCCTTTACTAGCTTCATCTTATGGGTTCATGTAGTCCTTTCCACCTTTCCCACAATTTCTTACCAAACCACTAAGCAAACACTTCTGACATTTCTCCAAAGTTGTACATTTGCGCAAGTTGGGTAGAGGACTATTCAAAGTGACCGTAGGTTCCTTGATGTGTTTTCTGTTGTTTGTGAGTGATGAGTTAGGAACATAGTTCACTATGTCACATTATTTGAGGTCGACCATTGTATTGTTGAACAGAACCTTCAAAAGTGCGGAAAAAAAAATTGTAAAAAGAAAATAAAGCAAAATCAAAAAGATCTATCTAGAACCAAAATCATGAAAACAACATACAAACAAAAGAGATTATTTATTATTATTATTATTATTATTATTATTACTGGAAATATTGTTTTAGGGATTGGCCATTGACTGGGAGGGCATCAGGTTCTCCCCTCAGATTCTGTAACCGATAAGTGCCTGCCCCAATCTTCTCAGCTACCTGGAAAAGTCTGAGCCACAGATTCTAAAACTTAGAATGTTTCCCTTTTGGTTCATTTGCTCTGTCCCACTTCAGGACTATATCTCCTACTTCAAAGTTCTTCTCTTTAGCCTTATGCTTATCGAACCATCTTTTCACTATCTGTTGGTGAGCTAGGAACTTTGACTTAGCCTTTTCTTTGTCTTCTTCTAGCATGAACAGAGTGTTGATTCTGTTTTTTATGGCCGATGAAGATTCCTCGCTGGAAACTTAAGCTTGTTGAAGAGATGGAAGATAGAGCCCGTTCGGGAGAATGGATTCTTGCCCGTAAACCAGAAATTACGGGGAATTCCCTATAGCTTCCTTGGGTGTGACTCTATCATCTCATAGAGAGTTATGGAGTAGATTATGCCAATTCCTTTGGTTACCTGCAACCATCATTTTTAATATGCTCATTAGGTTCTTGTTAGTTGATTCTGCCACTCTGTTTCCTTGGGGATAACAATTTTCCGAGTACCGAATTATGATTCCTTTGTCCAGAGAAAACTCTGTCAAAAAGATGGAAGAAAAATAAGCATCATTATCAAAGACTAAGACAGAATGGACGCCAAACCTTGTGATTAGTTGTTGTTCTATGAATTGAATTACTACCTTCTCATTTATATGAGTTAAAGGGATGGCCTCTGCCCATTTCGTGAAATAATCGGTAGCAGTAAGAATGTACTTGTGTTGTTTTGAAGAGCTTGGTGTAATTTCTCCTATGATATCCAACCCCCATTGCTCAAAATGCCTAGAGACAGTCATAGGTTGGAGTGGGATTGTTGCTCTCTTCTCCTTCCCTATGCTCATTTGATAGGTTTTACAGTTTATAGTGTAGGTATGAGCATCTTTGAACAAGGCAGGCCAGTAATAACCAGTCCTTGGTATCTTATGAGCGGTGGTGTTTCCTACGAAATGTCCACCAGCAGGGCCATCATGGAGTTCCTTCAGTACTTCATCTGCATATTCACATTCGAGACATCTTAAGAGTACTCCATCGTAATTAATTCGAAAGAGTATCGAATAGAGGAGGCGTTATTGTGCAAATTTTAACATGAGAGCTTTCCTTTCCCTGGGGTTGAGATTTTCTGGGCAAGCCCCATGGTATAGAAGGTAGGTCAAATTATTATACCAAGACTCGGGCCCTGGTAAAATGTATGAAGCTTCCCCACACCATAATTCGATTTCATTCTCCCATCCAGAATCTTCATTTGCTTAGTCCTAGGCTTCAGCTGGCAGATTGCATAACCCTTGCCCTTTAATTAGCTTGGTAGGTTTTATATCTAGGTCTAATTCCTGAACTACTTCCATCCAATTCCCTCTTCTTTCCCCCATCTCTTGTTGAGTAAACAAGGATCGGACTGCAGGGTGAGGCACAATCACTTTGGTGTGGTTCTTGAGGATGTAAGACCTGAATTGTTTTACTGCCTTGTAAAACGCATAGGCATGTTTGTTAATAGCATGATAGTTAATCTCGGCTCCTTGGAGATTAGTGCTCATGAACAACATCAGAGCTTCATTGTTGTCATCATCCTTCTGAGTCAATACTGTGGCTAACAACTGGTCGGAGGCGAAAGTGTAGAGGAAGAAGTCCCTATTGAAATCGGGACTTCGTAGCACAGGGGCTCGAGATATGGCAGTTTTAATATTGTTGAAAGCATCCTTTCATTGATCATCCCACTTAAATTTGGTATCTTTGTGAATCATCTTTTTTAAAGGTTTGATGATTTCCGCGACATCGGGAGTGAATTTCCTCACAAAATTTATTTGCCTAAAAAAGGATTGCATAGCTTTCTTGTTATGGGGTAACGGGAGTTGAGATATGGCTCTAATCCTTTCTGGTTCTATGCAAATACTTGATTGGAATATAATATGACCTAACAGCTTACCTTCCTCGACATCGAAAATGATTTTCTTTGGATTTAAGGGTATACCAATTTTCCTACACCTTTCGAAAATTTGAGTTAAGTGTTGGATGTGTTCTTCTTTGTTCTTTGAATACACAGTTATGTCATCTAGATACACTACCACACACTTGTTGATTAGCCCCGAAATGCTATGTCCATGGCCCTTTGTAAAGTTGATCCTGCGTTGATTAACCCAAAAGGCATGTGTTTATAAGTGAAGGTTCCCCACTTGGTTCTAAAGGTGGTTTTTAAATGATCTTATTATGAAACCAGGACTTGGTTGTAACCTGAGAAACCATCCAGTAGGGAGAAAATCTCCAAGCATGACACGGTCTACAAGAGTTGTTCCATTGGCGGTACTAGGTAATTTTCCTTTTTTGAATCTCTGTTGAGATTTCTAAAATCTACGCATAAGAGAATTTCTCCAGAATTTTTCCTCACAGGAACTAGATTCGCTACCCATGCGGAATGCTTGACTTGAAAAATGATCTTAGCATCTAAAAGTTTCATTAATTCCTGATACATGAGAGGTTCCAGGGATGGGTGATATTTCTAGAGCTTTTGTTGGAAAGGTTTCACCTCAGGTTTCAATGGTATAATGTTGAATGATGCGAGTATCATACGTTTTCAGATCTCGATAGGACCATGCGAAGACATCTTGGTATTGTATGAACAATTTGAGATAAGATTTCCTTTATTCCTTAGATGTAGTCTTTTCGAGATTCACATTCTTTGGTTTTTCTGGGGTCCCAAGATTTATAGTTTCATGCAGAGGACAAGAGCTACCAATCTTTGTGTTTCTAGGTCCCTTAAATCGTTCTTTCAGATCAAACAAAATTTCTATATTAGCTATCCCTTTCGGGATTGTGTGAGACTTTGATTTATCAATAAGTTGTCTTATCCCTCTGTCAATTTCGCTTGGAATACTTCATCATCAATATCGAAATCTTTGAAATTGTCTTAGTTAGTCAAGAAGTTTATGATCTATTCATCACCTTCAAAGACTTTCCAATTAGAAATGTTATTAGGCACCGACGGTTTATAGAGAATCTCCATAGTGAATTGGGAGGCTTCATAATCCTCTAGAGGCGAAAGCCTGGAAGAAGCTGTGGCCAAGGAATCAGCAAGAATATTCTTTTCTCTGGGGATCATTGTAATATTGAAGGCTTCAAAATTCTCTACTAACCTATGCACCTCTTGTTGATAGTTCTTTAGGTGAGGATAATTGCAATGTATAGTATTCCTTACTTGTCTAACGATGATTTTGGAATCTCCAAAAACCTCCAATTCTTTGACATTCAAGTCAATAGCTTTCTTTAATCCTTGTACTAGATATTCATATTCAACAGTGTTGTTTGTACATTCAAATTCTAGCATACAAGATAGGAAATGGTGTTTACCTTTAGGATCAATGAGGCTGCAACCTACTCTTGACCCTTCTTGCGATTTAGATCCATCAAAATATAAAGTCCAAATTTGTGAATGACAATCGCCCTTTTCTTTTTCCTTATTAATTTCTTGCTCTCCTATCTCTTGTTCTGTAATCTCTAGCGCATGGTCTTGGCAGAAAAGGGCGTCTTCTATCGGTATCGACGACTTCTCTTGGAAAACCATTTCAGAGTTTTGAGTGAGGGGAACGTCGAACAAGAGATGAGAAAAGTTTTTGAAGTGGGATTCACATGAATAATTTCCAAAAACGGGGAAATCTATGGACAAGGGTTCATTCGGGGTTTCTAGATCAGTGACCGTGTGTTTCAGATATCTCTCCCTATCGATTATGATCATGTTATTGTAACCCTTCAGTGGTAGCCAAAGGTGTGCCCATTCTATACTGAAATATCCATTTATCTTTTCAGACCAATCTCGACTTAGTAATAACCCATAGGCCGCTGGAATATCTACCACAATGATTTCAATCACCTGCACAAACTTAGGATGTGTCACTATCCTGATCATTACATCTTTGAGTTCTCCCATGACCTCAATGACATAGGTTCTGTCTAGTTGTATGACATGTTTATCACTGTTGAGAGGAATGACATTTAACTTTTTGCAAACAGACAGGATCTTAAATCCCTAGTTCAACAGTAGGAACCGAACCTGCCAATGAGGACCAATTAGACTCTGCATCATTTGGAATGGAATGGTTCTCCAGATCTTGCGATATGGCCAATTAATCAATGGGCTTTAATGTTTTCTTGTGAAATCTCTTCCTTCATTTTGGACTATCTCTTTTGTATTTTCCCTTGGGTGGGACCGATGTGAGGTGTAAGCCAGTATAAACCAACTTGGAAACAAAACAGAATTAAGTTCTAACTATTGGGAAAGAGGCTGAGCTTGGGATAACCCACTACTCAAACATGCAGACGACAATTCTATACCACAGGCCTTGGTGGTGGGTTTGGTTCCTACTGTTGAACTAGGTATTTAATACCCAACAACATAATTGGCGCTAGAAGGAGGGCCTGAGAATGAATGGCTGGATATATATTCTACAGAGTATTTCAAATAGCCTATAGATTAAAAATAGCCCACATGCATGGCTAGTCATTCCCAAGACATCCCACACACGCTGAAAACTCCTCGAACGAGTAACTCACCCCAGCACGAGGAAGAACCTGTTCACCATGAAATACCTTACACCCTTCCTCATGAGGAAGTAAATCAATTCAGAAGAATCACAAGAGCCTACACTCGACAGATTGGTGTGTTGTCCTTAGCTCCCATACTCCCTCGAAGAAAACAACAAAGCAGACTAGTGGTTAGCACTCCTAACGAGGTTTTAGTACACTCTGTATAAGACTTAATAGATTTTGCGATTACCAAAATCGAAGAACCTCTTGATTTGATACTCGAAACACCAGCTGGCGAACTCTCTGAACCAAATGATTTCTCAGAAGAAGAGGAGTTTAAATCAGAGTCTGAATATATGGAAGGAAACAATGACCATAATAATGAAAGGGGGAACCCACCTATGAACATTCAACCCTGGTTAGCCAAAGACGCTTTGGCCCTCCTCGGACTAGTCCATAACCTTCCCCGGAATCCAAAGAAGTTGTTGCCTAAGTTCAATCCCGAAACCTATGGATTGCCTGAAGATCATATCAAGAAATTTATACTAGCAATCAAACTTATGAACGTCCAACATGAAGACGTAGTTTGCAGGCTTTTTCCCTATGTTTGAAAATTCATCTTCCACGTGGTATTTTAATCTGCCAGTAGGATCTATAACTAGCTGGACCAAGTTCCAGAAATACTTTCTAGATAAATTCGCAGGGGAAACTACTACGAGAGCTCTGATGGCTGATTCACCGCCACCATGAGTTCGAAAGAAAGAGTCAAAGATTTCAATCAAATATTCACGACCATCTTAAACAAGTTTCAGCCTAAAGTGAAACCAACCCAGGAATTGCAAATCGAGGTTTACACTAACGCGCTCCCAACTTCTATTTCTATGTTTGTAAAGAGGGTTGCCAAGTGAACCCTAGCAAAAAATTTTGAAGAATCCAAAACAATAGAATTCCAGATGAAAGCGTGTAAAGAGGGACAAGTCTCTCTAGTTAAGAAAGAATCTCAACTTCCTCCCAGGAGAGGACTCATTTTGACTAGACCGTCAGGGAAACAAATAGAGAAGACTCTCGATAACGGTAATGAAGACATAGAAGACCTACAACACATGGTTAAGAAATTATCAAATGAGATCATAGACATGAAGAGGAATGCAAGGGAGGGAAACCAAGGCCAAAGGCCCTACAAGCCTTTCTTTAAGAGGAACCCGCCATTCAAGGCAATTGAACCTCCCCCAGATAACTTAAATATTGATCTAGGGAATGTTGCATCTAATTCTTTCTGTACTTATCACCAGGAAAACCACTCCGAAAGAGACTTCCCTCAATGGGTGCATGCCATGAATTTGATGGCCAATCGATTTCTAGACGAATTCTCCCTGACTGAACATCCAAGAAGTTCGGCTATGAATATTGTTGACCAGGAAGAGATTGATCCACCACAAGATACAACCATGCTAACATGGGATCCCGACCTAATCATGCCTTCCAATGACCTATTTGAGTATCAGGAACAACCCACAGAAGTCTCGATGATACAAACATGTTGTAAGGGTATGCATGGCTCGAAAGATACTGCTGCCACCCAGGCCTTGAGAAGTAAGGCAAATCTCTATCACCCGAAAACACCTTTCTCTCTGGGAAAAAACCCTATAAGCATCCATACCTGGGAATCACCCAAACTGGATTACAACATAGTTGAATATTTGAAGAAGTTAAAGGCTAATATATCAGTTATGGACATATGCAGGATTCCTTAGCAGAAGGAACTTCTTTTACAAGCATTGAACTTAGTAGAAAACCCAACCACGGGAAATGGTCAGGAAAGAACTCTATCTCCCACAGATCTGGTGAGCAAACCAATTGTGAACACATGCTTGGAAGATAGAAAGGAAAAACCTTTTGTCCCACCGTTCCTCTTAACGTTTGAAGTCTTCAATAGAAACCTTCACAATTGTTTGGTAGATTATGTGGATTCTTCCAACGTTATGCCCTTGTCTATTTGAAAAAAATTAAATGTCGTTCCTCTCAGCAGTGATAAACATGTCATACAACTAGACAAAACCCAGGTCAAGGTCATGGGAGAACTCAAAGATGTAATGACCAGGATAGCGACACATCCTAAGTTTGTATAGGTGATTGACATCATTGTGGTAGATATTCTAGCGGCCTATGGGTTATTACTAAGTCGATATTGGTCTGAAAAGCTAAACGGATATTTAAATACAAACTGGGCACACCTTTGGCTACCACTGAAGGGTTACAAGAACATTATCAGAATTGATAGGGAGAGATATCTGAAAAACACGGTCACTGATATAGAAACCCCAAATGAACCCTCGTCCACAGATTTCCCCGTTTTGGGAAATTATTCTTGCGAATCCCACTTTGGAAACTTTTCTCCTCTCTTGTCCAACGTTCCCCTCACTCAAAAATATGAAATGGTTTTCCAAGATAAGTCGTTGATACCGACATAAGACGCCCTTTTCTGCCAAGACCCTGTGCTAGAGATTACAGAACAAGAGATAGGAGAGCAAGAAATTAATAAGGAAAAAGAAAAGGGCGATTGTCGTTCACAAAATTGGAATTTATATTTTGATGGATCTAAATCGCAAGAAGGGTCAGGAGCAGGTTTCATCCTCATTGATCCTAAATGTAAACTCCATTTCCTATCTTGTAGGCTAGAATTTGAATGTACAAACAACACTACCAAATATTAAGCTCTAGTACAAGGATTAAAGAAAGCTATAGACTTGAATGTCAAAGAATTGAAGGTTTTCGGAGATTCTGAAATCATCGTTAGACAAGTAAGGAATACTATACATTGCAATTCTCCTCACCTAAAGAACTATCAACATGAGGTGCATAGGTTAGTAGAGAATTTTGAAGCCTTCAATATTACAATGATCCCCATAGGAAAGAATATTCTTGCTGACTCCTTGGCCACAATTGCTTCCAGGTTGTCTCCTCTAGAGGATTATGAAGCCTCCTGATTCACTGTGGAGATTCTCTATAAACCATCTATGCCTAATAACATTTCTAATTGGAAGGTCTTTGAAGGTGATGAACATATCATAAACTTCTTGACTAACCAAGACAATTTCAAATATTTGGCTATTTGACAATGAAGTATTCCAAGAGAAATCAACAGAGACTAATCCTCGGACAAGACAACCTATTGATAAATCAAAGTCTCACACAATCCCGAAAGGGATATCTAATCTAGAAAATTTGTTTGATCTAAAAGAACAATTTAAGGGACCTAGAAACACAAAGACTGGTATCTCTTGTCCTCTGCATGAAACTATAAATCTTGGGACCCCAGAAAAACCAAAGAATGTGAATCTCGGAAAGACTACCTCTAAGGAAGAAAGGAAATCTTATCTCAAATTGTTCAGACAATACCAAGATGTCTCCGCATGGTCCTATCGAGATTTGAAAATGTATGATACCCGCATCATTCAACACACTATACCGTTAAAACCTAAGGTGAAACCTTTCCAACAAAAGCTCTGAAAATATCACCCATCCCTGGAACCTCTCATGTATAAGGAATTAATGAAACTTTTAGATGCCAAGATCAATTTTTAGGTCAGGCATTCTGCATGGGTAGTGAATCTGGTACCTGTGAGGAAAAAGTCTGGAGAAATTCGCTTATATGTAGATTTTAGAAATCTCAAAAGAGATTCAGAAAAAAACAATTACCCAGTCCCTCCAATGGAACAACTTCTGTAGACCGTGTCTAGCTCGAAGATTTTCTCCCTACTGGATAGTTTCTCAGGTTACAACCAAGTTCTGGTTTCGGAGGAAGATCGTTTAAAAACCACATTCCAAACCAAGTAGGGAACCTTCACTTATAAATGCATGTCTTTTGGGTTAATCAACGCAGGAGAAACTTTCCAAAGGGCCATGGACGTAGCATTTTGGGGACTAATCAACGAGTGTGTGGTAGTGTATCTAGACGACGTAACCGTGTATTCAAATAAAAGAGAAGAACACATCCAACACTTAACTCAAATTTTCAAAAGGTGTAGGAAATACGATATATCCTTAAATCCAAAGAAAACCATTTTTGGCATAGAGGAAGGTAATTTGTTAGGTCATATTATATCCCAAGAAGGTATATGCATAGACCCAGAAAGGATTAGATCCATATCTCAACTCACGTTACCCCATAACAAGAAATCTATGCAATCCTTTTTCGGGAAAATAAATTTTGTGAGGAAATTCACTCCCGATTTCGCGGAAATCATCAAACCCTTACAAAAGATGATTCGCAAAGATATTGAATTTAAGTGGGATGATCAACGAAAGGATGCTTCCAGCAATATTAAAACTTCCATATCCCAGGCCCTTATGCTACGAAGTCTTGATTTCAATAGGGACTTCTTCCTCTATACTTTCACCTCCGACCAGTCGTTAGCCGCAGTATTGACTCAGAAGGATGATGATAACAATGAAGTTCTTGTGTCGTTCATGAGCACTAATCTCCAAGGATTCGAGCCTGCTGTTGAAAAATAGGCCTATGTGGTTTACAAGGAAGTAAAATACTCTAGGTCTTACATCCTCAAGAACCACACCAAAGTGATTGTGCCTCACCCTGTAGTTTGATCCTTGTTTACTCAACAAGAGATGGGGGGAAGAAGAGGGAACTGGATGGAAGTAGTTCAGGAATTCGACCTAAATATAAAACCTGCCAAGCTAATTAAAGGGCAAGGGTTATGAAAACTAGCATCTGAAGCCCAGGACCAAGCAAATGAAGATTCTAGATGGGAGAATGAAATGGAATTATGGTGTGGGGAATCTTCATATATTTTGCCAGGGCCCGAGTCTTGGTCTAAGAATCTGACCTACCTCCTACACCATGGGGCCTACCCAGAAAATCTCAACCCCAGGGAAAGGAAAGATCTCAGGTTAAAATCTACACAATACTGCCTCCTAAATTCGATACTCTTCTGAATTAATTATGACGGAGTACTCTTAAGATGTCTCGAACATGAAGATGTAGACAAAGTACTGAAGGAACTCCATGATGGCCTTGTTGGTGGACATTTCATAGGAAACAGCGCCGCTCATAAGATATTGAGGGTTGGTTATTACTGACCCGCCTTGTTCAAAGACGCTCATACCTACGCTAGAAATTGTTATGCCTGTCAAATGAGTGCAAGGAAGAAGAAGAGAGAAGCAATCCCACTCCAACCTGTGACCGTCTCTAGGTCTTTTGAGCAATGGGAGTTGGATATCATAGGAGAAATTACACCCATCTCTTCAAAACAACACAAGTACATTCTTACTGCTACCGATTATTTCACGAAATGGGCAGAGGCCATACCTCTGACTCATATAAACAAGAAGGTAGTAATTCAATTCATAGACCAACAACTAATCACAAGGTCTGGCATTCCTTCTGTCCTAATCTTTGATAATGCTGCTTATTTTTCTTCCACCCTTTTGACAGAGTTTGCTCTGGAAAAAGGAATCATAATTCAGTGCTCGGAAAATTATTATCCCCAGGGAAACAGAGTGGCAGAATCAACTAACAAGAACCTAGTGAGGATATTAAAAAACATGGTTGTAAGTAACCAAAGGAATTAACATAATCTACTCCATAACTCTCTGTGGGACGATAGAGTCACACCTAAGGAAGCTATAGGGAATTCCCCGTACTTTCTGGTTTACGGGCAAGAAGCCATCCTCCTGAACGAGCTCTATCTTCCATCTTTTCAACTAGCCCAAGTTTCTAGTGAGGAACCTTCATCAGCCATACAACAAAATATCAACACTCTGCTCATGCTGGAAGAAGAGAGAGAAAAGGCTAAGTCAAAGTTTCTAGCTCACCAATAGATAGTGAAAAGATGGCTCGATAATAATAAGGCTAAATAGAATAACTTCTAAGTAGGAAATCTCATCCTGAAGTGGGATAGAGAAAATGAACCGAAAGGGAAACATTCTAAGTTTCAGAATATGTGGCTCAGACCTTTCTAGGTAGCTGAGAAGATTGGGGCAGGCACTTATCAGTTACAGAATCTGAGGGGAGAACCTGATGCCCTCCTAGTTAATGTCCAAGCCCTAAAAAAATATTTCCAGTAATAATAAAAATATATATATATATATATATATATATATATATATATAAAATAAATAAAATAATCTCTTTTGTTTGTACGTTGTTTTCATGATTTTGGTTCTAGATAGATCTTTGTGATTTTGTTTTATTTTCTTTTTACAGTTTTGTTTTCCGCACTTTTGAAGGTTGTGTTCAACAAGACAATGGTTGACCTCTAATCATGTGACATAGAGAACTTTGTCCTAACTCATCGCTCACAAACAACACAAAAATCATCAAGGAACCTACGGTCGCTTTGAAGAGTCCTATACCCAACCTGCGCAAATGAACAACTTTGGAGAAATGTTAGAAGTGTCTACTTAGTGGTTTGGTAAGACCTTGAGGGAAAGTTGGAAAGGTGGAAAGGACTACATGAACCCAACAGATGAAGCTAGTAAAGGAACTACCTTAACCATCTCACTTTGTAAATAAACATACATCCTCCTCTCCCCACTCGCTCAGGGCGTCATGCTGAAATAAAATTGATATTATAAAAAGAGTGAACAGTAGGAGAGGGCATGCAGATATCTTCGTCGGGCCTATAGAAACTAGCTGGCAGCAAAGAAAGGTCTGTGATGTCGGGGTGACTATGTCGGGGCTATGGACGCTCACTAGCAGCAGAGCAACGCCATAATGAGTGATCAAAGGTAACTAAAGGCTTCATGCCAGTGAGTACTTTGTTAGATTCTAAAAAGGGGCAAAAGTCAGGGTTACAGGAACAAAGGAGGACTAAAGGTTAAAACCCCACGGGCAGACCCAGAAGCATCAATCGAAGAAGTTAAAAATGCAAGGGTAAAAGAGGCTCGAATTCAAAACCAGTTAATTTCTCCACCTGCTTCTATATTAGTCGAGCCCTGAGGAAGGAACAAAGATTCTGCTTTCGCCCAGTGAATCGCCATTTGTTGAGCACTCAACACACCCTAAAAGTCTACATCAAATTTCACTTTTTGGGTACCACTTGATCTCTTGTGAACTTCTAATTCGATCTTAGTATGAAAATGTTGCATGTGCTTGTCTTATGTTTTTCATTTTTTAAGTCTTTCAAAGTTGTTCGGGAAAGCAAAAATCATCATGAATTAGCAAAGAATAACATGTGATTAAAGAACCAAAAGATCCTCAGGAACAAAATAGTCGAGTCTCGACCCCCATCGACATCGGCAGAAGGAAGACTTAATTACGCGATAGGCGCTACGCAAGAAATGTCGTCGATGACTGACCATCGTCGGTGTCGGGAAGTTTTGAAGAAAGTAAGCGTTGTGCGAGTGAATGAAGGATATCGTCGATCTCCGACTGTTGAAATGTTATCGGCATCAGAGATTCATGAATATGTAACATGCAAAGAAACTACGTGCCTAAATAGATCTCCGTTCGCTGATCCCCGATACATGTCGGCATCAAAAATTTTCTAAGAAGGATACCAACAGAAACATACACAAGGCGTCGCCGATCCCCGACCTGTCCGCTAAGAAATGCGAAGTGATGGGACGTTATAGCTCTAAGATACGATGCATTTAAAAGAATAATCAATTCTAGGATCGTGCATCAGTTGCTAATTCGTGCGTAAACCAAAAGGACTGTTTAAACCTCCTGATACAATGCATCTCCCCCCACACCTTCGTCGTCAACCAATGTAGAATTTATTTGCAAAGATTCGATGGTAGGTTGTTTTGAATTTCATCCATTACTCATATTAACTGGTTGATACGACTGGTAGGATCTCTCCCGTTATATTCTTTTGAGCCATTATGTATGAGCTCATTCTACGCGCAAAGAAGTTCAGAGCACCCAGAAGAGAAAGACGATTGAGCCCGAGAAAGATTCCAAGGTCCAGTGAGTATTAAAACAACAATTTTAGCAAGCACTACAGGTATGTACCGACTTATGGGTGTTTTATGCTTCAATTCATATGTTTTCATCCAACGTTATTATGTACACATTTCTAAAACATTATTTTCAGTTGCAGGAACAATGCCTCTGAAGAAACCCACCACTAGGAAATCCTCAAGGGCACCAAAGCTACAAGAACCAGAGGCGAGGTAAGGTTCCTCCCCAGTAGACGCAAGGCAACTGGAATTTTCTCCAAATCCAGTGCTCATCATCAAGACAGCCACCAAGAAGGCCTTCGTCCAGCCCCCAGCCTTTGGAGACACAGAGGCCTGTTAGAAAAACAGGACCGCGGAGAAATAAAATAAAACAAATGCAGAAACAAAACACAGAAGACACACAATACAAGAGAGACACAGATTTACGTGGTTCACCTAGTGTGGGCTACGCCCACCAGAGAAATTGCCAGGTCCTTCCTTTATTATTATCCAGCAAATGAAGGGATACAACCTACAGCAAAACCCGTTGTAACTTCCTCTTCTTTCTCTCACATTCTCCTCTCTCAGAATACAATATTCACCACCATCCATAGCCACGATACATTTCCCTCATAAAAGAGGGTTGCCTTCTAGGGAAAAAAACCCTAACATAATCTCTACCGTTAGATCTGCGACCTTATAATGAATGGTCCAGATTTACAATGAAATTACAATATACTTTTACAAGGCAATTTTTGCTTCGGGGGCTTCGCCCCCTTGCCCCCAGACCCCGCAGAGGGGGTACCCTTCCTCTGCACTCCCCCACGTGGAAGAGTGTACATACTTCTGGGGTGTAAATACTTCATGGGGTATAAAAACGGCTGAAAGCAAGGACCTCTAAATCAGGAAGATAATCAAGCTCCACAACCAACAATCTCCCACTTGGAGACTGATCTCAACAACTCCACCGTTGTTGTATATGCTGGACTCTGAACCTTCTTGGACCTGGAAAATTTCTCATCTTCATCTTCATTCTTGAAGACCAACTGAA